>CEMG01182488.1:887-17819 GCA_001179705.1 Baeospora myosura | reverse complement strand
CCCAGGACACCTCTCCCGGGCCGTTCAACACCACCCTCAAACTTCACCGAGCCACCCGAGCGCCCTGATAATCCACCTAAAATCGATAACGTAGTGGACTTTCCCGCTCTGTTTGCCTTTTAGTTTACTACTCCAAATTCGGACCATATCAGTGAAAAAAGCTACGCACCCGTTGGAGCCAAGAAGTACGAAGATACCACGCTTAGGTATGTCCAGCGTGAGATCAGCGACCGCGTATATTACTCCTTTCTTTGGACTTATTATCGAGGTGCTATATGTCTTTTCGAGATTTCTGATAGAGATGGCCACGTCGGGAGGTACGACATGATTAGTAGCTTGATTCACTTTCTTGCCTATCGGAGGATCACGAGCGTCGTATAGTCGTTTCTCCAAAACCGTGGACAAATAAGGCCAGAGGAAGATATCAATCTGCAGAAATGGTCAGGCATGTTACCAGACAACGTTCGACTGTTAGATATGTAAGAGAAAGTAGAAACTCACGATAGCTGCTATAATAAGCGGCAACAGCCGAAGCCCATTATCCGGATCACCTTGCGTCAAATCGGTTGGCCTAGAATGGTTCTCAAACCCACATATTGCCCTTATGGCAAAGACGTAGAAACTTGGGGGAAACAAGATAGAGAATATGAAGGCCAATACATTCCCAGCTTGACTCAACTCCATCGCCAAGATGGCGAACACAATGCTTAGGAAGGTGGACGACACGGCGGCGAGTTGTGGGCTTTTACCGAAGGGCGCAGCTATGAAGAAGGACCAGGAGGCTAAGACGAGACCCAGAAGGAGGTGGACTAGGAAGAAGAGACCAGCGTTGGTGAGAGTAAATATGCGGTTGTGCCAGATGAGAGAGACAATGAGCCAGGCGGGAAGGTAGACAAGGGATATGCTGAGGTGCCAGGAACTGATTGCACGGCGGTATGTGTGAGATCAATGAAAGGATTTAAAAGAGAGGTACACACATGACTTTGGCGGAGTCTAAGAGTCCCATGGCTTTCATGTGTGATGTAACGAGGTTGGCACGTTCGGCAGCTACTGCTCCTGGCAGCTGGTACGAGATACCCACGAAACATATGAATCTGCGGTAATAATTAGTAGCTGAATATGTAGATCGGTGCGCGCTCTGACAAAGCTATGACGAGGAGATTTCGAATCCCTCGGATATAACTAAGACGGATGGCAGTATCTTGATGTTCATTGGTCTCTTGGGAGAATGGCCACTCCAGGGGTGTCGGAATTTGGGCGCCTGTCTGTAGCTCTATGATCGCCTAGCGGAAGTTTAGCACGGACTCAGAAGGTCACTTCAAATTTAAACGTAGTCCACGCACCTGATCCACCGCCCACTGCAAAGGTAGTATCCGCTTCTCGAAATCACTCGCGTGATTAACAACGTCAATGTGGAATAGCCCCCCGTCCGCCCTGATCGTATAATTGACGGGATTCGTGGCGTTGCCCTGTGCAGGAATGTTGTTGAAGGCGATGGCAGCGAAGCACCCGGACATTAGATTGAAGCTCTGAGGACACTCGGTCGGGATGTCAGCGGGAGAGTCGACCTGTCTCACGGCGTTCAGCTGACTTTCCGTGAAGTCGCGGGTGATATGGGCCATGATGTCGGATGGGGAGGGTGAACTGAATCCATCGGTTCCGTCTGCCCAGAGAAATATTGTTGAACCGTCGAATTCATCCTGCAGAGAACGCACAGGTACTGGCGCGCCTATGCCATACTGGAAGAACGTGAGCAATACGCATGGCTACTAGTAAATCGGAGAACTCCCTGACATTGTTTCTCCTGAGGAGGAAGAATTGTGCGCCCGCAAGAAAGAATCCGTAAGCAATAGGAAGAACGAAGCACCGAACAATGTTCAGCTATCATCAGGTTGAGCTGACATCTATACCACAGAAGTACACAGAAACACTCACAAAAGGGTGTCTTCCGAGAACGATCCAATTCTTCCAAAACAAAACACGAAATTGCCGCCAAAAGAGGCCTGCCATCGTTTACAGCTCAAGTTCAACTCAAGCTGGGAGAAATTGGCCTGCCACAGGGAAAGAACGAAAGTTAAATAGAGACGGGCTGCGCGGCAATTGATCGAGTCTCAGTGTGTCGGCGCTGCCCCTCAAGCGCGAATAGGTACGGTAGATCGATATCAAATTTGATGGAAACAACGACTCCTGGTTCCCTTCACGGCCAAACGCGCCCGTATCCATCGTATGAAAACACGAGAATGATGCTGGCCTGCGACAGAATCCTATATATGTAGGTTATACCAGGGTTATAGTATGCCGGATAGTCGTCATCAAGCTCCGCGCCCAACCATGACTCTACTGCCTTGCTTATAGTGGGCGCTCGCGGTCAATGAGCGCCGCTACTTAACTGGCTCTGGTCTGGCCTGAGCGCGGATATTCTCGAGGGTGTCCTGTGTAATTCAAATTGTTGATCGAACTGCGCAAGTAGCTGAAGCCAAGTTGGCGGGTGGGAACTTCAGTACTGGGAAGCAAAGTGAGGCATAATCATTGACTTTACACTCAACAGAAGAGCATTGCGGACAGCGATATGTTTTGTTGTTGCCAGAACAGGGGTTCGAGGATGCTTCGTTATTTTTGGTGACACCAAAACTTGTGATTTCTGTGTCTTGGTCGCGTCTGGTAAAAACGGAAGCTTCCGGTAACGGAACTTGCTAAGCTTCGGTAAGACCCCGGAAACCTTCCGGGGTCCTCCTTCAGTTCAAGCTCGGGCCTGCTCGGGTGTATTTATTCGGTGAGGACAGTCGACTCCTTGCCACACAGACAAATTTAAAGGATCATTGTAGGTACTTTGGGATGATGATTATGCGCATAAGGGGGCATATGATAGTATTAGTATGTGCTGCAGAGGGTATCATGAACAAGACAAATAACATTACGAAAATCCAATAAATCCAATCACGAGCCTCCCACGGCACTCGCCCGGTCAAGCAGCCCGCGGACTCGTCTACTCAATCGTTCGGCCTCCATCTTCCGCTCCCACACCTGATACGCGGGCATTTTCTTCTTGGGCATCCACACTCGGCCACCATTGGCCTCTGCGCGTTTGGCATTAAGTGCAGAGAGGTCGACGACGCGAGGAGACGAGGAGAATCTGATGACATCCCGGTACAACATCTTCGTTTCTGTTGTCAGAGATTGCAGAGTGGGAGGAGAGGGCGGGTTGCCCGCATCGGAATCCTCCGAGTCTGACATCCCGGATGGGTCGAGCGGTGGGGTTGACATTCGGCTGACTGGTTCTGGAAGAGGAGGCAACGCCTCGATTTCACGGAGGAGATCTTGACCCTTAAGGTATGAATTCTCTGTCCGCAAGTATCTAACTGTACCGCGCAAGGCATCGATCTGTAAATGCAAATGATGAATACCAGCAGAAATCCCACAGAGAAGGAGTTGCTGACCTGATCTAGGAGATGAGAAGTTTCCAGGCTGCCTTCGATGGGTACACTTTCTGTTTCCAGAGGTTGAGGGCCGGACGCTGGGGCGAAAGATGAATATTAGTAGCCAAGTGAGAAGATAGTTGCGAGAACGCACTTTGTCGTTCCTGCCCTGCAGTCATGACTTTCAGCTTCGCGTTGTCCTGCTCCAAAGAGTCCAGATCCGCTTGCAACTGCTCCATAGCCTCCTCGTATGCGCGTTCCTGCTTCCTCGCCTTCGACAGCTCGGTTTCAAGATCGATGATAGTATCGGCCTGCTTCTTCACAGCCTCCATTCGTCGCTCCATCAGCTCTATCTTGACGCCAGATTCCTGGATATTCTGGTCCTTGGATTTGAGACTGCGAACCAATCCTTGGATCTCGTCGTTGAGCTGGGAAACTTTCCGTTCAGCTTCGAGATTGACCGCAGTGCTGGCCTTGATTTCGCTGATCCTAGTAATCC
This sequence comes from Baeospora myosura, assembly GCA_001179705.1. NCBI lineage: Eukaryota > Fungi > Basidiomycota > Agaricomycetes > Agaricales > Baeospora > Baeospora myosura. The sequence continues at coordinate 13,904 of CEMG01182488.1, read as the reverse complement.
AAGGAGAGACGCCGGAGACTAAAGGTATCTGTGTCAAGAAAGTTCCAGACGGAAGGAAGGGACATACCTTTGAATACGTTCTCTGCCTCCATAGCTAGTGGCAATAATTTACTGCCTTCCTGCGTGAAGTTTGCGATAGACTCCTCAGCTGCCGCCCAGGGTGATAGTCCCGGCTTGGAGTCGACTCCGACGGTCGAAGCGGCGATCTGCTTGACGTACGATAGGACTGTCGTCAACTGGAAGGAACATTTAGAGCTGCGAACATCGCTAAGGTGCGGCATGATTTCTTGAGCCAGCTAGTATATTCAAACAGTCAGATATTCGAGAAAAAAACGACGTAGAAGCTGAAACACACATTTATAGCGAAGTTGACGGGCTCCTGAACGGCGTTGCTGAGAGCCTTCATCTGCGGGACGAGATGCGCTTTCAGAGTCGTCGATTCTTGTATGAGGTCTTCTAGCCGCTTGGTAAGTTTCCTATGTACATCGTCAGCACATATCACGCTATCTCAGACACATCTGACTCACTTCGACAATGCCTTAGCGCTCCTGCACTGATCCAACAGCTTCTGTAGAGGCCCGAAGAGCTCCGCCTCGATGTCGAGACCTCCCATGTCCAAGACCGCTTCTACAGGAAAGGCTGAGTACCCAGTCAGGCGAGAAGCTTAATTAGAGCCTACCATCGTCCTTGATAGTCGCCGCTACCGAAGCCTTCGTCAAACCAATGGCAGCAGCAAATACATCAAGATCCATGTCGAAAGACACGACATATCCAAGCTCTCTTTCACCCAGGTCATGTTCGAAGCCATCGAAGTAAGTTTCCGCCAGATGGTCGAACTGGGCTTGAATCCTACACACACCCTTCTATCAGCTGCCTGAGAGCCGCCAGGGGGGGCAGGACACTCACTTGACGATATCACTAACACATTCCATCTCCCTGAACTGATCGCGGCGCAACAGATCGATGTGCATATCGAGACGCTTCTCCATGGGTGCGATCTCAGAGTACATCCTGCCGATGTTGAGGAACGACTCGACGTCACATCTGCGCAGAATGGCCGCGAATCGTTTGCAGAGTATCGAAAGGCCCGATATGCGTCCCCGCATCTAGCATCAAAAATAATGTTCAGAATGACGTCATCATCAAGTGATGGGATGCACGCACCTCGCATATTCCAACGAGCATCTCGGATCCAGCTTCGTTCAGGGACTTGGGGAGGCCGTGGGCTTCAGCAACGACGGTGTTGATCAGATCTGCTTTGTATGCAAGGCGTTGGAAGAACAGGTAGCAGTTTGTAGCGTCGCTATCTGTCTCTACGTACACCTGCGGCAGGTACGGCTATTCAAAGACTGCTATCAGTATAGGAGTAGAAATATTGAGCGAAGGCCATACCTGCACGATAGTCAAGAGCTCCCGACATTCCCTAGCCTCCAGTTTCTTGATTTCCAATTCGATGTTCTTAGCCTGATTCTTCGCTGCAGATGATTGTAGCTTGATATTCATAGACATCACCGCGGCCGTTTGGGAGGCAGCATTGGCAGATTCACTCTGGGCTGTCTGAGTCTGCGAACGGAGATCATTGAGCTCGCTGGATTGGAGGAGGAAGGGTTAGTCGTTAAGGTGGTAGGCAGAGAGTGCAAAAACGACTGACTTTTGTAATCGCAAGACGAGGTCTCTGAACTGATCGATAGTGTTTTCCAGGTCCTGACAAGCTTCTTCTAAGGATTCCGCTCTGCGAACGTGTTCGCGGATTTGTGAGTTCTTGACCTCTGCGAAACAATCAGAGCAGCCCGACGTATGAGAGTTTACGACCAGACAAACCTAAATCCTCGAGCAACGCCTTTTCAGTCTCCATGTGATTCTCTTCGAGCTCGTCACTGAGTTCCTTTAGGGACTCCAGGTCCTCGATGGTGATGCGCATTTCTTCGATTTTCTAGCAACAAAATCAGCATAGTGTTGAGACGAGGAAGAAGAATTCACGTACTTCTCCGAGCATGAGGTTTCTCTCTGTCAATTGCACAAGCATCTCCTCCGCACCAAGGGCATCATCGAGCTGCAGTTTGAGATCCTCTATCTGTATCTCTGCATTGGCCAGCTTGATAACCGAAGAGTCGTATTGGGCTACATGCAATGTCAGTACAGATCGCAACGACGAGAACGAGACGTACATTGCAGGTCATCGATCCCAGTGATATCTTTCTCCATCTCTGATATACGCCTACGTTGCTCGAGTTCGGTTTCTTGCGTCATGTCTCGCAGTCTGTGCGGGTTTAAGTAATCGCTGGATACGAACACACTGGGACAGACCTTAGCAGAGCCTCCTTCAGCCGTTCGTTCTGCTTCTCGAGCTGTATGTACGCGAGGGAATCCTTGCCCGCAGAAGCAGCAGCAGCACCCGCGCCATCGCCCTCGCCCTCTTCCTCTGCAGACTCCGTGAGAAACCGAAAGAACCCATAACGGCACAAAACCTACCTTCTTCCCCCTCCTTGAGCACCTCAAGCTCAACCTCCGCGATCGCCAGCCTCTCCTTCACATCCTCGAGCTCCGCCTCCGCGATCTCCGCCCGCTCCTCCGCAACCTCCTTATCCAGCATCGCCATCTCCAGCTGCTCCTGCGCGTCGAGCACACGGTGCTCTGCGAGGGCGGACAGCTGCTGCGCGTCGGCCAACTCGCGCTTCGTGGCGATGAGGTCGGTCTGCTGCGAGGTGAGCTTGGCTTGGAGCTTAGGGCGGAGCGCGACGAAGGACTCGGCTTCGGAGAGGCGTGTTTCGAGCTCGCGGACGTGGCGCGCGTCGTCGGCGCGCTTGGCTTCGAGGACGCGGATTTTGGCGCGAAGTTCTTGGAGCTCTTGGTCGTCTGGGGGGCGGGTCTGATAAATGGGTTAGATGGGGCTTGGAGTTAGAGAAGATAGACGTACGACGACGTGGTTCAAGGATGATGGGGGCCGTGATGGGGGTTTGGCGGTAGGCGGAGAGACTTGGAGTGCGGAGGGGGCTGCTGGTTGGGGCGACGGAGAAGAGGGCAGGGTGAGTGGGGACGATGTGCGTTTTGGTGGTGGCATTGCATGCCCGTTTGGATGGAGGTCGGCATTTGGAGATGGACTGGGAGGCAGTACGGGCGACTGGCGTACCGAGAGCGGTTTTCGCTGGAGAGACACCCGCTTCGTTGGTGATGCCTGGCCGAGCCTGCTCACACGACTGGCCGCAGGCGATGGTGGTACTGCGGCAGCCTTCGCGGGGCTTGCTGAACGCGACGCAATTAAAGGAGACGCGGTTCTCATGGAAGTGCTTCGCAGCAGACTGGTCGTGCTGGAGGTTCTCTGGTGACCTATAGAAGGACGGGTAGTCGGTGCTGGACGCTTCAGGTACCATTAGACGAGTTGAAAGCGAGACAGTTATTCGCTACGCTACGCACCGTGCTCGGACCTGGTGCTACATCTCGCTCGGAACCAAATGTCGCCTTGATCTGGCTGGCTCGAACAAAGACCCCGTAGTTCATTTTGCAGCTAAAGTAGGTGACCCCACCAACAGTTCCGTCGTTCTTGCCATTGGGCTCGTACAGCTCGATGCCAACCCATTTGCCCGGCTTGAAAGACGTGGCTCCAGAAAAGCGAATGACACCGCGTCCAACTGAGACCTCAACGATCGTCCCGAGAGGTGGATCCAACGTATTCATGTCGAAATACCAGCTGTTTGCCTTGAGCTCACTGTGTGCATTAATGTCGAGGTCGTCGACGACGAGGGGGTAAAGGTGAGAAAAGTCACGAGACGCGATCCGGCTTAGCGCTGCATAGCGCTGCATTACGCCTCTCACTTAACCCAAGGCTTGCATCAATTCTGCAGCTTCTGGGGGTCTTTCTGGTGAATGTACGCTCAGCAAAGTCAGCCCCAGCGTAACGGCCCGAAATTTGCGCCAGGTATGTTAGTTTGATCGCTCAAATTCGGTTGAATGCATGTCTTTCCTCAGGTGGTGGGCACTGGCCCAGAGCTGGTCAACAGGGTTCCGATACAGACACAGAACGGGACTTTAGCTCCTCAAGGCACAATGGAAGGTCTCCTGGTCGAATAAATGAGGAGCAGAGCGACTCTCTCAGCCCTGACGAACGTCCAGGCGGCTCGATCGAAACATCTCTCGACCCCGCGCCCTTCGTCTCCTATTGGTCTGCCAAACGACACCTTACGTGTGGTAACCCGACACCTCTGCCGCCATGGTCTGCGAAGCCCATACCGTGGCGGTCACCGGCTGTCGGAAAACTCAAGACGGCCAATGCAGCTTTAGTGCTTTGCCTCAACATCGACGTTGACCCGCCAGACATCGTCAAGACCAACCCATGTGCGAATCTCGAATGTTGGGTAGATCCTCACTCCATGCCATTGCAGAAGGCGACAGACGCCATTGGTGCCAACTTGCAGCATCAGTTCGAGGGTCTCAGCCTGAAGATCCAGTATAAGCCTATCCTTGATCCATCTTTCGAAGATTTGCGGAGATCGTGCCAGCAGCTGCGTAAACAAGCGAAAGATGATGCCATTCTATTCCATTATAATGGCCACGGAGTCCCAAAGCCCACTGCGAGTGGTGAGCTATGGTGCTTCAACCGGAACTATACGCAGTACATCCCGGTGTCTCTTCAGGAGGTACAGAACTGGTTAGGATCACCAGGGGTGTACATCTGGGACTGCTCGGCTGCGGGGCACCTCCTTCAGAATTTCAACATGTTCGCGGAACGACGTGATAATGAGATCAACTTGATGCATGGAGGGTATCCTCCTGGCACACAGCCATTCATGCAATCTCTACAGCTAGCGGCCTGTGCGGCTAATGAACAATTACCATCATGCCCCGAGCTCCCTGCCGATGTCTTCACATCCTGCCTTACCTCACCAATCGATATAGCACTGCGATACTTCATCATGTGCCACCAGCTGCCGGCCAACCTCACAGGAGACATGGTCATGCAGATTCCCGGTGATCTTAAAGATCGTCGAACACCCCTGGGAGAGCTTAATTGGATATTCACTGCTATCACCGACACCATTGCATGGACTACTTTTTCACGCGACACATTCACGCGACTCTATCGATGCGACCTCTTGATTGCCTCCCTTTTCCGCAATTTCCTCCTCGCTGAACGAATCATGAAAAACTACAACTGCACCCCACACACATATCCTGCGCTACCTGCGACGAACACGCACCCGTTGTGGGCAACATGGGATCTCGCGGTAGATACATGTCTTCGACAGCTTCCGGACATTCTAGCTAAATTCCCCGACGCCGGGCTTGCCTCCACCTCCACCTCCACTTCCGCGCAGCCCGCGTCCTCCGTGCTACTCAGACCCGGGCGTATAGGCCAGTCACCACCGAACAGACCCAATGGCGAGAAGCCCTACAATTACACGCCCAGCCGATTCTTCGCAGATCAGCTCACAGCCTTTGAGGTGTGGATATCTCGAGGAGGGTCGGCGCTGACGAGGCGAGGCCCCATGTCACTTCCCTTATCTGGCGAGAAGAGTAGTTCTACCGAATCGCTCAACGGACGTGCAGAGTACGATGGTATCGATGGTCATCACCTCGTACCGCGAAAACCTCCAGATCAGCTGCCTATCGTCCTCCAAGTTCTCCTCTCCCAGCCCCATCGCCTCCGTGCTCTCATCCTTCTATCCCAATTTGTTGATCTCGGACCATGGGCAGTGAACCTGGTTTTGACAATCGGCATCTTCCCATACATCTCTAAGCTTCTGCAAGCCCCAGGGCAAGACCTTCGCCCAGTCCTGATTTTCATCTGGGCACGTATTCTGGCTGTAGATCCGTCAGTCCAGGCGGATCTGTACAACAATCAACAGGGATACAAGTATTTCTCGAACATTCTCGGCATGCGGAATGATCCAGTGCTACCAAACTCGTCTGAACATCAGGCCATGTGCTCATTCATCCTCTCAGCCCTTTCTCGAGATTTTCCCCAAGGACAGCAAGCATGCTGGGACGAACGTGTCTTCGACAACTGTTATGATCGTCTTGAGGAGCCCGATTTCCTGCTTCGGCAGTGGACGGCATTGTGCATTGGCCAGATGTGGGATGCCAATGACAAGGGCAAGTATATGGGTATTCAGCGGGGTGCACAGGATAAACTCACTCAGCTGTTATCGGATGATTCTGTGGAGGTTCGATGCGCCGCCCTTTTCGCTCTGGGAACGTTCATGGGTGCCAGTGGGTCCGCAGATCCGGAGAGAAGGGGTGGAGGTGGTACTGGGACCATGTTCGATGTTGATGAGCGGTCACATTTCAGGATGGAGGTCGCTGTCGTGACGGGTGCGACGCTGGCGATCAGGGATGACGCGAGTCCGATGTGCAGGAAGGAGCTGCTGGTTGTGATCAGTTGCTTGGTCAAGGAGTGGCGGGGCTATTTTGTGGTGTGTGCCTGGATATATTGGGAAGAGGATCGGAAGTGGAAGGCTGCCGGGGGACATCACCATCCTGAGGACGAAGATGTGACTGGCCAGGCGGTTGCTGAGTGGCTGGATGGGTTTGGAGATGACGATCACCTTCGAGAAGAGAGTCGAGTGCTTCTATCCTCGTTCTTCACGATTTTCGTCGTCCTTCTCGACCTCTCGGTCGATCCCTATCACGAAGTCGCGACCCATGCCCAAACTGTGGTCGACTACATCATGGCACTTTTATTGGAGTCACCTTTCACACGACTGGACTCAACCACATTGCATACGCCTCCTACCGTATCCGCTGACTATAAGACGCCTCAGATGGGCGGGACTCGCTCTAGAGTGGGCTCGCTTCAGTCGTCTCCGCAAATGAACCTCACACCACCGTCACCAGGTGGTCCCCGACCAAACATCCAACGGGCTGATACGATGACCAGCACCACTATGTCTACCGTATCCACCACTATCCGCCGAACAACTTCTTTCGCCAATGCTCTGAAGTCCTTAGCCAACGGCATAGCCTTTCCAACCACCACAGAAGACGGTCGTTCTTCTCCTGCGCCCGGATATTCGCCTCTATCTAAATCAGATGTCTCGGATGTCTCACGCCCGCCTTCTCCAAATCTGAACTTCGCGCAGTATACATCCCCCTACTCTCGACCACCCACACCTCAAGGCGGGTTAGCCCTAGGAAACGGACGCTCTCCTCCGCCTGGGTATGATCCATTACCTCCATCCGACTTCCTTCCTTGCGATGTGATGGAGGCCCTGATGGAGGAGGATATGGAACGTTTGCGAGCTCGTCGTAAGCCGCGGCGGAACCATCATAGCAGTGGCTCGTTGCCCAGTCCTAGCAATAGCACATTCTCGGTCGACTCCAGCAGCAGCAGTGTGATTCTGGGCCTAGGCACAGGTCTGACGATCCGGGATGCTTTGCCGTTGAAGAGTACGTATTTCGACTGGTGTTGCGAATATTTCACGGAACCGCAGATGAGGGTATGTGTTCTTGTTGACAAGCCGCCAAGATGCTGAAGATGCTGACGTCATCTGTAGCAAACCGAGGCCGATGAGCCGGGAAGTGTACAGTACAACTACCAGGTTTGGAGACAACAACGGAATGAGCAAGTAGACCGGGAGACACGGTCTCAAGTTGACATTGCTCGTGAGTGGTCATCTTCAAGGCTCTCCCGCACCATCTCAGTCGACGAACTAGCTTATTGCCGATGGGACCGACCTGTCGCGACGCTCCAGACACTGGCCCACCCACTCACGATGGTATTCCATTCATATGACCAACATCTGCTCATTGCAAATGAACATGATATTGTCAGGTGAGTGCGGTTTATTTTGAGGTGTAAACTGTGTTCAGAATCATTCCAGTGTTTGGGACTGGTCACAGCGGAAGCGACTGAACTTCTTCTGTAACGGAAACCCCAAGGGCACAAGTATCACTTCTTTGCGCATCATAAACGAAGAAGTAGGGGGTATTGCGGTCACTGGCTCAGCCGACGGTCTTGTTCGTTTGTACCGAAACTACGATCCTACCTTGGAACAGGGTCCTCTCCAAATGGTCAGCGCTTTCCGTGGTTTGAACGAGGTGATTCAGGTGCGCCAAGGAAGCGGTGTAGTGATGGATTGGAAACAAGCTTCGGGGATTTTACTCGTTGGTGGTGACGCTCGTGTGATTCGGGCATGGGATGCTCAGACGGAAACTCCTGGCCTGGTGAGTGCAATCTGTTACAGAGGTCGAACAATACTTGAATTGTGTATAGGATATGGACACCAACTCGGACAGCCCCGTGACTTCGATTGTTTCGGATAATGGACAGTCGAAGATTTTTGTTGCCAGTTTTGCGGATGGGAAGGTCAAGGTCTTCGATCGCCGACTCGACGAAGAGGAGTCTATCGTTCGCACATACTCTGAGCACACGTCCTGGGTACAGAACGTCCGAGCTCATCCCACTGTCAGCTCCCAATTCTTGTCGGGAAGGTAAGACCCATTTATGCGTCTCTGAGGTCATATCTCTGACGAACTTCTCCAATTATCAGTCTTGATGGTCAGGTCAAGCTTTGGGATCTTCGCGGCGCTGATGTCGCAGCTCATACATGGGATCTGAACATGAGAGGTATCTCTGCCTTTGATGTGCACCCCAATACCGATGTTTTCGCAGCGTAAGTCATATCATTATTCTTTCCCGCGGCGTATCTTAGCTTTTTCTGTGCAGAACATCTGCGATAACACCAACTAATTGGAGATCCCAGAGGGTCACTGTGCAGTCTCTGACTGAACAAACACCGATATTGTCGACGTTCAACCTTTCCAGCGGCCACGCTGTTCCACCCCCTCGATCGCATCCATCCCCGTACATACCCCGAACAAGTTCACTTGTGTTCCATCCGACGGAGATGCTGTATGGTGTTGGTGAACCAGATGGTACCGGTAAGCACGTAATTATTGACTCCGGTTGCCAAGTGAAATTGATCACAGATCTTCAGTGCGCATCATGGGTTGCAAATTGGCGCGCGAGTCATCGTAGGGTCGATAAAGTATTCTATCTATCTATTAGTAGAAGTACCAGTACACTATTCCGTATGTTTGCTATGCATTTTTCTAATCGTAGAAACACATTTCGCTGTCCGAAAGGCCAAGACAAAGAGACAAGTTGAATGAGTTCCGAACGGAGATATAACCGGAGCCCACAAAAGCAAACAAATAACACTTTATCCCACCACCGCCTCCATACAAAGCCCGATTTCCGCCTCAGCGCCCGCCTTGACGCCGTAAACGACCTGAACGAGCAGAGCTATCAATAAAATTGCTTTCTTCAGTCTTGCAATCAGGCTATTGGCCGTCGTGCCTTTACAATTATGGTCAAAGTGACCACACACGAGCAGGTGAGCTGGCGTGCTTTCCAGACACCCAAATCGACGTCATTTGCGATCATGATTTCCATCTAGTCAGAGGACAAAAAGGACACCACGGCCAAGAAAAAGGCTACAGCGAAGAAGAAGCCAGTGGCAACCGGGATATGGCCTTGCAAGATCAACGGATGCAACAAGCAGTTCGCTCGAGAGGCCGATTTAAAGAGGCACCAGAGGACTACCAAGCTTCATTCTATGCCCGGATTGTGCGTGTCATAAGCTATTCCACATTGACTTGCCTGATAGACGTGTATACCGCAGTGCGTGTCCTCAATGCGAGGCCACTTTCACAAGGGTGCGTTCCCCTTTTCATCTTCCGAATAACATCGAATAATGCTATAACAGACGGACGCATTGAGAAGACACCAAAAGTCAAGGTTTGTGACACACTATGGACTCTTGCGCCCCCCTGACGTCGCGCAGACATAATGGTATAGTCATCGAGCCGACGGAGCAGGAGAAGAACGGCGACGAACAAGCTCAGTCCGATTCCAGCAGCAGTGCAGGGCCATCTTCAAAGGGCAAGGACGCATCTCCAGCGACCTTCCAAGGCAGACAGATCACAAACGGACCTCCAACAGGTCACTCCAGCTACTATCGGCAACACACTGCAACAACTAGCAGTATGTCTACAAATATGTTCATTTTGACCTTTAGCTCACCTATGTAGCCACCAATCCTCATTACGCTCAAGTCGCCTTGCCAACCTCTTCTGCACGAACTCATTCAGTCCCCACTTGGCCCCCACCTCCATCAGGATATCATCCAATATCCGGCGCTCCTGTAGTCTTTTACCATCACTCTCGCTACTATCGACCTAATGGTGTAGCTATTCCTCCGCCTCCGCAACTATATCCACAACAACCCATCTCTAACGGTTCTGGTACCCAATCTTCCTCACGGCCAGCTACCCCCCGACACGACACTCCTCCAACAACGGCAGATTCGTCCGATACTCTTATGGACGTGGCAATCATGCACGACTCAGACGAGCCCCAACACTCCCTCAGCATCAGCCACGAGCTGAAACTAAAGGAAGTCCTGTCGATGGAGTCGACTCGGGCTGCCATGGAGGCTGTCCTTAAGTCTGCGAGCGTCGATAATGACTCAAGGTGGTCCGGTTCGCCAATGGGTGGGGATGGGGAGGACCCCGAGGAGGACAATATCGAGATGCACTTATTGAACGGGGGACACAGTCCGATTGAACATAGCATACATGGGTATGGACGCCAGTTGGAACGGCCGGAGCCTATGGAGCATATGCTCACGGAGGACGGGGAGCCTATGTTGAACCCAGGTTTGTTCTGTCGTTCCTGTTCCTCGTATGAGCCTCACGACCATCTTTGCGCTCTTCTAGCCGAGCTTTTGACACAAGTGAGTTTCTTGTGACTCTTTTCTAACGAAATGAATACAGATATCATTCTCCCAGGAATCGCTGGCGTCACCACCGCCATCATGACATTTGCTTGCGATGCGCTTACTCTGTACATGTTTAGTCCGAATCGCCTAGAGCGAACGTTCCCATCCGCTCCCATACACGTCCGCGACGCGTTGTGGCTTGGAACGCCTACTGATATCGGCTCTGTTTTGGGTTTTGGGGACAGTTGATGTCCATGTATGTATCTATAGCTATGCACATTGCACATGGACTCTTACTTTATTGTGAGTGTCTCCTCCATTCGGGATCCTCTCAATTCTCATGTCCTGGGTGCTTACCAGGGTACTTAATATCATGGATCATGTATACTATATCGATAATAACGATAAACGGCCGCGATAAGATCGTGCCATTTGGGACGCAGGATACATACCTAGCTCCCATATGCTTGTCCGAACGCAGCGGGAGTTTCAAAGGTGCCAACCGCAAATTCGAAGAATTGCGATTTGTGTTCCCGGTCTTGTGATGATTACCCCAGCCCAATTCGTGGAGTTCAAAACCTGCCTAAAACTACCTGCCCTGGAGTATCTTATGTACAGTCTATGTACTCTATAAACGTTATGCTACGTATTTTAAGGTTGTACTCGGGGGAGACCCCTGAGTGGTTCGCGATTATTTTCGCTTACTCGTGATCGCAAGATCAGGATAATCGATCCCCTTCATCCTTCTTACCACCACATCCACATTACTAGACAGCAATGGCAGCACCATCCTACTCCCTGTTCTGCATGGGCAACCCGTTGCTCGACATGCAAGTCACCAAGGGTGAAGCCCTTCTCAAAAAATACGACTTGAAGGCCAACGATGCTATTCTGGCCGAGGAAAAACATGCCCCAATGTGAGCTGATCTTGGGCTGAGAATTCATGGGGTGAGCTGACGGAAGGATCGCAGTTACGATGAGCTTGTGAAGGACTACGATGTTACCTACGTCGCTGGAGGCGCAGCGCAGAATGCTGCCCGAGGAGCTGCGGTATGTATATATTTAAATGCATATTTCCCCGGCCGTGGGTCTTTCGCTAAACAAATGCTTCTCTTTTCAGTATGTCCTACCCCCGAACTCTGTTGTCTACGCTGGATGTGTCGGCGATGATGACCTCGCTGAACAGCTGAAGGCTGCGAACAAACGGGAGGGTCTTCATGAGGTTTACCAGGTCAAGAAAGGTGAAAAGACTGGCGCCTGTGCAGTCATCATCACTGGCCATGAACGGTCAGTAGAATACCACATCGACCTCATATCTTTGCTCAAATTCGCGTCTATCACCAAAGCTCCCTGGTCACCAATCTACGAGTCGCTGAGAAGTTTGACCAGTCACATATCTCATCACCTCAAGTCGCACCTCTGATCGATGCCGCGAAGGTCTTCTACGTCGAGGGATACTTCTTGACCCACGGTACTGCCACCACCCTCGAGCTCAGCCAAAAAGTGTCGAACGCCGGAAAGGTGCGTTACCCTGCTCCCTTGCTCCCAAAAATTCATGGCAGCTGACCCGTAACGTAAAAATAGGTCTTCGTCCTCAACTTCTCAGCACCATTCATCCCACAATTCTTCGGTGCACAGCTCCAGCAAATTCTCCCCTACACCGACATCGTCATCGGCAACGAGGCTGAAGCCGAAGCATGGGCAAGCGCAAATGGCCTCCCCAACCCCACCGATCTCGTGGCAGTCGCCAAGGCCATCGCCGTCCTCCCCAAAACCAATGCGTCCCGCCCTCGTATTGTCATTATCACTCACGGTGCCGAATCCACCGTTCTTGTGAGCTCCGCCGAACCGGAGAACCCCAAACTCTTCAAAGTGAATGCTTTGACTGATGACCAGATCGTTGACACCAACGGTGCTGGCGATGCCTTCTCAGGCGGATTCTTGGGTGCTTTCGTTGCTGGGAAGTCCCTGGATGAGGCCGTTGAGGCTGGTCATAAACTGGCTGGCATCTGTGTCCAACAGGTACGCGTCCACGGGCATTTTGAACGATTATGTATTGAAGATCTTTGATTTCACCTAGGTCGGCCCTCAGTACAAGTGGCCCAAGGTCAACGTTCTCTAAACGAACCTAAAAACTGTATCATATACCATCATCACTCTCAACAGTGACGAATCTGTATACCTCTAGATGTGCCCATTAGTCGGCTTTCCACAGCTTTGTAGCCAATTCTTGAATACTGAATAACAATGCATGTCGTGTACTACCGATCTGACGGTCTTTCCAACTAAGAGCTGCTTC
>CEMG01182486.1:2619-14608 GCA_001179705.1 Baeospora myosura | reverse complement strand
CTTCGGGAGTTATATGATCTGGCAAGATGCTTATACTCGATATCAGACAAGATGTCAGTATTACTCCATACTACCCGTTGCTTGAAAAGTATCCCGCATGTACCCCAAGGCCTGGCGGCCGCCTGAGAGCTGCTGCCAAGATAGAAGCCGCCGTAAAACGCTCCGAGATTCATATGTTGGCAGGTGCATTTTTGTTTCTCCTTCCGTTCTTATTAGCGAAGTTAACATGCTGTACCTGGTACATATGGAAGCGGTCAAGAATGGAGCATCTACGGGTTGTCTTCAGGGCCGGATTGCGATCTTGTTTGATCTCCGGGTTAGATCAATCAAAAGGTAAACGACAAACCTTTGAACGTGGCTGATGGCGATGTCAGAATCACGAAAGGCGTAAACCTTGGACAGTTTCTTGAAGCAAATCTTGACGTGCGTGAGTTATTCTACTTTCTGTCAGTCAGTTGATAACGCTCACTTCAGGTTTCTTTTGCAACCTACTGATATCGATCAACCTTGTGATCCTCGATGTCATAACCGTGCCTTTCCCTTGAGCTCCAGCTCCCCATCTGGACCCTGGTTCTCCTGATCTAAAATGAGTGGTTTGGGGTACCAAAGTCTAGGGTGCCTCGAAGTGTTCTCACAAACCATCCCCACTTCCTTGCCCCAGAACTCACTTGTATCCGACGATGTTTGGTACCAAGTCATATGGACGCCTCTCAGTGGACGACGGTGAACAGGGTTATGAGAAGCCCGTGTCTACTGTCAAGGAGACCCCGTCGCGTCGTATCCTGCTTATGCTTCTCTTTGTCGAAACAATTGCTTTGATATGGGCACTTTCTACGAGGACCAAGAACTTCTCCTGGCCTTCCTTGGTGTACTGTATGTACTCCTTGTGCTTCACATACAAGTAACTAAACAGTGCATACTACAGCCCCCGCCCAAGATGCGGTAGAGTATCATGTCACCAAGTACGCAATAGGTGGGGACAAGAAGTTCCATATCCCCCCATCGGATGAACTGGACGAAAACTGGGATAAGTTGTACAATTGTGAGTCTTCAGCTGTATAGGTGTTGTATAGGTGTAGTCCGTCTTTGACATTTTCGTCCAGTCGGCATCTCGAGCATTCCGAAAGTTCAAGCTGCCCAACTGCCGAACAAGACACAGCCCATTCCCGGCGACGAAGGGATGTATATCGTCGAGCTCGACGTATTCCACAACCTCCATTGCTTGGTATGTTGACTGGTCTATGCGTTCTTTATGCGTTCTCGAAGCTGGTCATGACATTTCCTGCCACACGAATAGAACATGATCCGCAAGACGCTTCATTCCGACTACTATACGCACATGGCCATGAACATCGAAGAGAATGGGCCTCACATGGACCACTGCATCGATTGGATCAGACAGTCATTGATGTGCGCCGGCGATACGAGCGTCATAGTGTAGGATTCTCTTTGACGTCATTTGCTTTGGACCGTTTCTGACAAGTATCACCGATGCAGATGGCAATGGGACAAGAACGAGAAGAAGAACAAGTTCCAGGGCGATGTCGCTCACACTTGTCGCAACTTCGAAAAGCTACGGGACTGGGGGATCGAGCATCAAATGCGCACGTCGTACGACGCGAGCATCATAATCGAAGATGATATTGTCATACCTGTAATCTACTCGTAGTACAATAGTACCATGGGTCGAAGATGTGGTTTCGAGAGAAATAACGATTGTATTGGGATACGGAATCTTGATGTGGTGAAATCGGTAGCAAAGGACGCTGGAGAGGGAAGGGTTCGAGTCAGCATAGATGGCAACTGACCTCGTCCATTGCTCTGTTTCGTGAAGCAGAACCAGTTTGATTTGGTATAGAGGTCAGACAGTTTTTACTACAAAGAGACTACAATTGCGAAAAAACGAAGTCAGAGCTACATTAAATCAGTAAAAGCATGCTCGTCTATCGTCCAAGAATACGCCGTAAAAATCCCTTTATGGAAGCTCGATTTATCTCGTCCTCGAACTGGATGCTAATCCCACCAGTTATCGACACGACCACTAGTTCGTCACCGTTCCAATGATTATCTTCATCCGCTGAATACCCAGAATAATCGCCTATGAAACACTTCCGTGTTGCTCGTAATTCACTGAAGGTAGTCATACAGGATGAGATACTTTCGGAGAATTCGGTGAACCCGTTATGTGTGATGGTAGTGATTGGTCCATGGAACGACCGGGGTACTTGAATGATTACATGACCGTTCGAGGCGCATGCCTCGAGAAAAATAGCGGGACCTGAATGAGATCGATGCTATGCTGTTGTGTCAATCGATCGCACTACGAAGAATTAAATAAAGAGCTGCACATACCACTTTCGCGGTGACTGGTCCTTTGGCCGACTTGAGATACACAGTCACCCTGTTGTTTCCGGTTTCGCCTTTCGATACCGTGGATACGATGGAGATGTCGGTATCAATGAGTCCATTTCGCGTTTCTAGGCTCAAATTATGACGGGTGGTCTCCCCACGCGGAAGAGGAGGGAGCAGGGACGTCGGTATTTCGATAGAGGAGTCGATCACATATGGAGACCTGATCGATCCATTGGTACGAGAGACGAGGACGTGATTGATTGCAAGACTTCGCGGCATTGCCGTCGCCGAACTCGTTGGAGATGAGGCCGCGCTCACATCATAAGAAGGGGGGAGCTCCTCCTACATAGAACGGTAAAATCCTGTCGGGAGTCTTGTATATCCAGAAATAACTCACCGCATTGGGTACCTTAAGGGGCCCCATATCTGCCTTCACAGCCTCCTTTGGCGTCATTGTAGTTTAGACAGGAACTACCTCTGAAACGGCAGTGTTTCGAATATAACGATGGAGTGACAGATTGCGCAGGGTATATAGGGTGGCAATCATAGACGAGTGGGAGTCAAACTGAAGGCTTTTAAGAAGATAACGCCGTTGTGCCAAGTGCGGAGTGAGGTTGCAGGGCGCCAATGGTCGAAGCAGCCAGCGCTGGTAGTGGCTATTGGCGAAAGTGCCGCAGAGTGACCAAGTATTGAAAACATCTCGGCAGCTAGTCACAAGAGCAATACAGTCGTTGAATTTAGGAAAGAAGAAATTTCGGCTTGATTGCCAGACGGCCCAGAGTCCCCAGACCTCCCAGTAGGTTAGTGGTAGTAAGGCTATGCTGCTTTACGAAGACATAGTTGAACAGTTCCGTCAGAAAAACATACAAAACAGCTACTCGCTCTCTAGAGAATCTGATTCTTCGAGACTCTGAATTATCCTTGGCTTCTCGAGGGCGATAATAAAAAAACGACGTGTCGTTCTCGATGAAAAGCATTCCGGACTCTGAGCGCTGTGTTTTTTACAGTGTCGAACGCGTAACTTGTGGCTCCCTGTGGCATCGATGGGCGGGGGCTCGGGAGTCCGAGGACAACCCAGGGAGGCGATGGACGTTGGAACGAAAAACGTGGCATTCGGCAAATTCCGCTGGCGGGTTTCGACTCTCCAGCGCAAATTTCTTCGCAAAACATTTTGCCATCTACTTCATGGCACGTAAAAAGTAACGCGTCTTGCCTTGTTAACCCTAGTATCCACACCTCAATATTCATTTGTATAGGAAGCAGGCCAGTCATTCGACCCCCTCGAGCCATGGCACTGGCATATTCGTTCCACCACAGTTCAAAATCGACGCGACCCCTGAACAGATCATCGACCTCTTCGTGGATTCTCTAGCTAATCCTCACCGGCCCAAGCATTGCGCCACATTCATTCACGGATGCGCGTTGTCGATGATGTGCAGATTGGTGCCCTACGAACGATTACTCCAGAATATCGACATATTATGTGAAAAGCATCATGGGTTCTGGGATGCTTCTATGCGCTTCCTCACCGTCGAACGCTCGGATGAACAGCGAAACGAGCTCAAGCTGTCCTTGGAGGAATGTAGCTGCGACAAAGCCACCAACAATCTTACCAAATCTCTCCATGACGTATCAGAGGACATGCTGCAACAGCCAGCTTGTGATTACGTTTCGTTGATCGAGTTGTTCATAACCATCCTACACACCGGAGTGCAAGCGGCCAAAGCCAACGACAAACTCCACAAAGTCGATTACAACCTCGAGAAGGCAGTCCGAGCAGGTAAAGCAAGCCCTCCCTGGCCAACCAAACCGCAGGACATCCTTCCCTACGGTGCCGACGCGTCGATGACCGCCATGATTGCGTGGGTACCCATCTCCCCAAAACCAGTGGTCATTGGTCTCCTCGCCTCCATCATGGAAATCTGCAAAAAGCAAGTCATCCACTCGGTCGTATCCTCTCCAGTTCTTTCCCATTACGCCGTCGGTATCGCTGAAATACCAGTTTTGACCTGGATGGTGATGCAGGAAACGGGCCCGGGACGTGGTAATTACACGCCGACGAAACTGCTTGCGGATTTAAAGCGCTGCGCGGTCTTCTTTCACAACCTTGTCAGCTTTTCTGACAAGACAAGCGTCATCGGGTTTTTCTCCCGTGACGAGGACTTTAACGCTGAGCGTGCGGCGACGCTGGCGAATACGACATTCAAGTTCCTCCCGGACATCGTAGCAGCCGCAGATCCGTTGACTCTGGAGGGTATCCCTGCTGCGGACGACGTGACATATATCATAAACGTGTATACCATCTTCTGCGGGCTCATCCATCGATACTTCAACCTTCCGCCTAACGAGAAGAAGTATTCGCGGCGGGTGGTACAGTCCTCAAAGGCCATCATGAATGGGGAGGCATCCCCGTTCGTACGCACTTTCCAAGCGTATATTTCGTTCTCCCAGAACCAATGCTGCTTTGCGCCTGGATGTTTGGAGACGTTTTCTGGCCAGGGACGCAAGTTCAACAAATGTGCGGGGTGTTCCAGAGTCCCATTTTGTTCGAAGGAATGCCAGGTCCGTCGTTTGTTATTTCATGGAGTTGTGGAGCCTGACATTACGCAGGTTGAAGCATGGAATCATGAGCAGGCTCCACATAAGGCCGTATGCAAGCACCTGCGGCGTGTCGCTGATGCTACCCATTTGCCTACGAGTCCGAAAGAAGACGATTATGTTCAGTTCACTGTCTCGATGTTGAACGTGCCCGAGCTGCAGGACTCGCTCAATGCCATTATGGTGCACATGCAGAGCCTAATTGACATCTAAATCCCGATACGGTGTATTGTAACATACCTATTACATCTCGCATAAAAGGCTACACTACTCAGAGCTTTGCTTTTATACTATACCTCCTCCCCACAAAACACACAGAACGCTGCCGTTCTATCTGACGAGGCATGGGCAAATGCTATCCAACACGCAGCTGAATAGATTGCCGCATTGCCCCACTAAAAAGCATAGTCGTACAAGTGTCTAATATTCCTCTGTGTATATGAAGCGTACATCGGGGTGCAAGAGTTGAACTTGCTGCTAATACAAGATTAGTACACACACATTTCTTCTCTGACTTCGTGGTTACAATCAATGTCTTTCACTACCACTGCGTCCGTTAAACCAAATTCGAAGGATAAGAGAAATCCTCCAAGCCGACGAAGTTCTCCTTGATGCTGCGCGCACTGACGAAGCGATAGAAGATACTGATGCTCCCTGCTTTGTCGTTCGTCCCGCTCCCACGAGCGCCACCGAAGGGCTGCTGACCCACAACGGCTCCAGTGCATTTTTCATTGTAGTAGACGTTACCAGCAGCGTTGCGGAGCTTGTTGGTGGCGGTGATGAGAGCCTTGCGGTCCGCGGCGAAGCTATCGTTGTTTTGGCATGTCAATAAGTGCAAGAGAGGTAGGGTTGGCGGAGCACGTACATGGATCCCGTCAGACTGTAGTCCGTGGTGGTATCGACAAGTTCAAGGGTCTTTTCGAAGTCTGCATCCTCGAATACAAAGACCTGCCGAGACGTGTGAGCCAGCGAGTCCAACATAGTATCCGCCTCGTTTACGTACCGTGACGACTGGCCCGAAGATCTCCTCAACAAGGGTAATCGATTTGGGATCCTTGCTGAGGATAACAGTAGGCTGGACGAAGTAACCTTTTGAGTCATCACCTACACACGGCGGGCATTGATAATTTAGTAACCTGACAACTGAGCCACCGTCGAAAACGTACCAGTTCCACCGATCAGGACCTCTCCGCCTGCATCCTTAGCTTTCTGGATGTAGTTAAGGATTTTGTCATACGCGGGCTTTCCACTGCATAAGGTGTGCGTTGAGCCAAGTGCCAGAACGAAGAGAAAGTGTGGCATACATCACGGGTCCCATGAAGCTATCCCAGTCAAGCTGGCTTCCGACTTGAATCTTGGCGATCTCCTCGAGGTACTGCTCCTTGAATCCGGAGTTCCATACGGACGACGAAACATACAGCCGCGAAAGTGCCGAACACTTTTGACCTGACAGCAATGTTTTCAGTGAGCCATCTTAACACCGATCATGTCTTCACCGACCTTGATACTCAAAGGCGCCTCTCACACTCTGCAGCACCGCGTTCCTCAGCTCCGCCGACTGATGTATAACATGGAAGTTCTTCCCCCCGGTCTCACCCACGATCTTGGGGTACCCCTTGTACAGATCCAAGTTCGCAGCGATGTCCTTCCAGAGCTTCTTGAACACCGTCGTGCTTCCCGTGAAGTTCAGTGCGGCGAAGCTCTTGTGCCCGATGGCCTGTGCGACGACTTCCGGTGCCGGGCCTGGGACGAACTGGATGACGCCGGGAGGGACACCAGCTTCGGCGAAGATTTGTTGGATGAGGTAGTTGGAGTAGATGGCCATGGGGGAGGGTTTCCACACGACGACATTGCCCACGAGTGCGGGTGCTGGAGAGAGGTAGGATCAGTGGCTGCGATATGAGACCGAAAGTGCATGCCTTACTTCCGGGTAGGTTGCCAGCGATAGCGGTGAAATTGAATGGCGTGATGGCCAGGACGAATCCTTCGAGTGCACGGTATTCGAGACGGCTGTGAATGCACGACATGAGCAAATGAACGGAGGCGACCTCGAGGCCAGGCTTACTTCCAAGCACCCGCAGAGTTCTTCGATGGCTGCTGAGCATACAGTTCCTCGACGAACTTTACGCCAAATCGGAGGAAATCGGTCAGCTGCAAAAGACATTAGCAACCAATTCCTCATTCCGCGGTTCTGAGAACCACTCCCCTCAGCTGCAGCGTCAATCTCCGCCTGCCACGCATTCTTCCCCTGGCCCAGCATGGTCGCAGCCATCAGCTTGTACCGGTACTTCACACTGATGAGATCCGCCGCCTTCAGGAATATGGCCGCCCGGTCGCCCCAAGGCATGGCCTCCCATTCAGCCTTCGCAGCAAGCGCGCCATCGATCGCGCTAGCGACTGTAGCGGCGTCGGCTTCGTGGTATGTGCAGAGATGGTTGGCGTGGTCGTGAGGAAGAGGTTGCTTCGCGATTTTGCCGGTTTTGACCTACGATATACACTGTGTTAATCTTTCAACGAGGATAAGCCGACATGACAGGGGCTGACCGGTTTTCCGTTAACTATACAGGGCACTTCGAATGGCAGTTCCTGCTGCATCTGAGTGACTGCGGCCTGCAAGGCCTTGCGTTCTGGTGACCCTAAAGCATAGGATTTCTGCAGACATCATAGCATCAAGATAAGTAGTATGGGTCAAGTCTAAGCGACCCTTACCATCGGCTCATTGTCGATTGCAGGAACCTTGAATGTCGCGAGTTGTGGTGAGGCCATTATTCAGTTCTGAAGATACAAATGAAGATGGTGGATGTCCTGGTTCAAGAAAGAAATCCTCGATTTCGAAGCGCGTTCGGAAGGAACTTGATTTAGGCTTTATCTCGAGCTCAAGGATATACTGATAGACGCCCATACGATCATAAGCGCCCGCACTGTCTCTCGTATACACGGTACAGTAACTAATCAAGTTCGATAGGGCGCCTAAATAGTAGGTAGCGCGTCTATACTTTGCTTCAGCGCTCCCAAGAACTTGTGCGCGTCTAAAACGCTCTCCGAGCACCTTGAACACCCACTAGCATCACACGCCTTCACCAAAAATTCCATCCCAAAGATCACATCCGTCGTAGGCCTGAGCGCCAACTCCTCCTTCGCCGTCTTCTCATACACAGACCACCACTTGGGCGGCACGAAACCGGCGTATGCGCTCCCAGTATACCCACTGCCGTTACATTGCATGCACTTGAACTCGAAGTTCTCTGGCAGCTTGATCAAAGCCTGGGCGGCTTTCGCGCGTTTGCGGTGTAGATCGAGCAAACGATGATACGAGTATGCAGTTATGTACTTGAGGTCGTCGGAGAGAGGGCCGTCGAGGATCTGCAGGTTCAAAGTGTACTTCGACGCGATCCTGGCTTCGTCTTCGAGCTCATATCTAGTGGCGATTGCGTACACACGGCTCGGTTCTTTTGCAACGAAGCGCGGCAAGACAAGTTGTGTGCGGAGTGAATGGATGACGGAGGTTAGGTCGTATTTGACGGCGGCGTTGAGGACGTTAACGAGGTTGTCTAGAGAAGATATAGTAGGGTCGGGGATTGGATAGATGAAGCGCAAGACAGCATCAAGCACGTCGCGGGTTTCCGTCATTGGTATGGTCTGGATGTCCTGCTCAGATGCCTGAGGAAGACTGAATAGGTCATGCATGAAAGGCGATGCCGCTGACAGTATGCAGCGATGACAATTGTACTGGGTGGGCGGGTGTGAAGAGACAAGAATGACATCAGCATCGGAGGCGTCGAAATCATACAAATCTTGGTTCATGGTGGGCACTTGCAGACACGACTCAAACGCCTTGAGTGTTTATGTACCCTTGAGTCGCCAGCGCGACAGAAGTAGATAATTTAGCCAGGATGAGGCTGGCAGTAAAACAGATCAGGGCAGGTTCCCTCATATAGTGGTAGTACACATACGTACAAACAAGTCTACCGCCTTCGCCTTTCGCGGTCTCCATCCCTCGATCGTTCTCTGCGGTGCTTGGGGCTGCGAGAACGTGAACGCCTTCTGGGGTGCTCTGGGCTAGGGCTACGCTTTCGACGCTTCCCGTGGCCACTGTCTGGCACGTCGAACACCATGCCATACCCATTATCTCGGTGACGCCCACCGCGGTCAGCGTCTTCACGATATCGCTGAGTGCGAACAAGATCCTCTCGTCCACCATATCCGCTGCCGCCCATCTTCGACCCTTTAGGTCCTCGTTTGACCTCGTTTGACCATGATGTGTTGATTTTTGCGACGGATTGTGAGCTGTGAACGGTAAAGGTCAGACATTAGTAGAGCTAGCTAGTAGCACGTAGCACGTACAAATCAACCCATATCCGCCGATCGTCTACTAGCACGTTCTGCATCTTGAAATACGCCTGCCAGGCAATTTAGCGGGATCCGGGGGCAGGAGGATAGAAATAGGCTTACCTGCTCAGCATCTGCGCGTTGATCAAACTCAATAAACGCATACTGCAGCGAATCCCCGGTCTTCTTGTCCCGGATGACTTGACAGCTCATAATCGTGCCGAACCTCGAGAAGATCAACTCAAGGTCCTCATCTCTCGTCACCGGGTTCAACTTGCACACGAATAGCACGTTCTCTGGCGGCCGGACGTTGGCAAAGGGAAGATCTCCCACCATTTCGAGGGTCAACGCGGATGCTGCAGCGGCCTTTTCACGCTGTATCTTTTCTTCCTCCTCTTCGGGGAGGGTGGAGAGGGGATCTTCATCTTCGGCAATGCGGGTGGAGTTGTCTGGGGGTCGGGTAGGGGATGAGGGCGGCTGGATCAAATTAGGAGGATCAGGGAATGGGTCGTCTATTAAAGGATGAGTCTCAGTCGATGTGTCTGGAGAGGATTAGAAGGAACATACCAAGGATAACAATATGCCTAATCCGCACATCCTTGAAAGGTCTCCCATCCTGATCCGTGAAAACCTCGTTCAGTTTATCCAGGGTGTCAAGTCCCTCCACAACCCTCCCAAACACAGCGTGTTTCCCGTCGAGGTACTCGATGTTATCCGCTAGTGTGATAAAGAATTGACTCCCACATCCTCCCTTTGCAGAAGCATTTTTGTCGTCTGCAAGAGCAGGCGCGACCGCCATCGAGACCGTGCCTTTATGCGTGTGCTTCAACTTCGTCTGGAATTCGGGGGTGAAATAGCGCGATGTGGACGACGACGGAGTCTTCTGTTGCGAGTTGACATAGGACCAGATCGACTCTCCTCCTGTACCCGTGGCGGTGGGGTCACCAATTTGAGCCAAGAAATCTTTTGAAACTGGAAGGAAAGTAAATCGTTGTCAGGATGGTGATAGACTTGGAGATTGAACGAGTACCGACCGTTGAAGAAGGCATTCAGATTGTAGTAGTACACCTTGCATAGTTTCAGGAAGTTCTCGCAAGTTTTTGGACATGAATCAACTTCGAGGTCGATAACGAGGTCACCTAAAGATGTTTCCAGAAGGACAGACATCTCGTGCGGCCTGAAGTGCCAACGCTTGCTTTATCTAGCCAGCTTTGGGGATTTTAATTCGAGTTCAACAGCCAGGCGTCGTGAGGTCTTGCCGTTCCGTGGTGAGGATGAGGTCAAGTGGTTGAGAAGGTTGCAGCGGATGAGTGAACGATGCGGAGTTCAAACCACATCACCATCCTTTTCCCTGTTCCTCCCTGTTCTGATTCAGTGTTCACCCATCCGTCCGATAGTTATATCTTATCTGCTCCTTTCAATTGCAAGACTTATCTAGACCGGACCTACATAAGCTATAGCACCCAGCTCTGATATATCTACAACTTGAAGTCTAAAGTTACGCAAGGCGCTGAAGCGGTCAGCATCTGCATCTCCCACTTGCGTCTTCGTTTTTTCTCTTGCTGAATCCGTGCTCAACAGGTCCAAGTCCTGAAGAATCAGAACTAGCCAGTATCTCTTCAGTGCCAGATCACGACATGAGTACTCCTTCACTCTTCCCGATCAACCGACTTCCTCCAGACATCTTGGGACAAGTCGTATTTGTCTACTGTCTCCCAACGTTGAACACCATCGCAGAATTCTATAATTCAACGTCTTCCAGATACCGTAAGCAAGCGCCCCTCACACTTTGTGGCGTGTGCCATAGTTGGCGGATATTGGCGCTGTCGATCCCGGAACTCTGGTCTCAGCTAGCGGTGCGCATAGAGGACAGGCGTAAAGCGACTGCGACTGCGGTGACAAGACCG
Organism: Baeospora myosura; assembly: GCA_001179705.1. Taxonomy (NCBI): domain Eukaryota; kingdom Fungi; phylum Basidiomycota; class Agaricomycetes; order Agaricales; genus Baeospora; species Baeospora myosura. Next base: position 3,422 of record CEMG01182486.1, on the reverse strand, counting down.
AATTTGCACCTCGTCCGCCTATGGCTGGACAGATCAGGCGACGTTCCATTGTCGCTTTCGTTGTGCGATAAAAGATACCCCGACGCCAGTGACGACGACGACGATGAAGAAGACTACGAAGATGATGAAACTGGAGACGAAGACGAAGATGACGTAGAACCAGAACCAGATGGAACAGACTATGCCGCTCTGGAGGACATTGATCTAGACGAACGTGTCTTTCAGCTCTTCTTAGCTCATATCCACCGCTGGCATGCCATGACGATTTATATACCCCACCGTCCTGCCTCCAAACTTCTTGGTTCCATCCCAGAGAGCGGCGCACCCATTTTATATACTGCTCACATAGTGCTAAACTCTGTGTGGGGTGAAGAGGACAAGAAGACGGTGGCCCTTTCTCTCTCCCGCTTATTCTCTTCCTCCTCAAATATCCACGATCTTCGATGGGTCTCTGAAGCCTGGGTTCTTCGAGATCACACAGTGCTATGGCAGAGCTTAGTAAACATCATAGTGAACAAAGCGCTAACAAGCTTCGATATCGTTCAACTTCTTCACTCGTGCCGCAATCTTCAAACAGTGGTGCTATTGCCGAATTTCCGTCCAGCCGCCTCCACAGACACCCACAGTCTCGACGCCTTTCCACATATCACACACCCCCACTTACGACGTATAGACTGGAGCGTTCAGCAGAACGTCGATTTTGGAGATGTATTCGACAAACTCACCCTACCTTCTCTGGAAGCGTTTGCCTTTGCAGGCCTGCTGGGAACATCAGCCATCTGGTCGTCTTCCCAGCTCCAACA
>CEMG01182481.1:27698-39548 GCA_001179705.1 Baeospora myosura | reverse complement strand
GATACGAACCAACAACGACCTCTGCAGACCGAACCAGAGTACCGAAAGTCGCCAAGGTGGCGAGGAATGACAAGACACGCATCCTAAACGATAGACCGAAGACGAAATTAAGATAACGAAGATACTGCGTAGGGGTTTTCAGAGGCTCAAGATGGAAGTGGTGGAAACAAAGTTTGAGTGCGCTCGATGCCACGTCCGCATGTTGGCACGTGGCTGAATGCCCCTATCTTTTGGACCATTGCAATTTGCCAACTCAGAGTCACAAGGCGGACAAACTGGAACGCAGAACACGTCGCTTTTCAATCGTAGATGAGGCATACTCGGTAGCAAGATTATGCCCATATCATGTTTGTATCATGTACGGAACTATATACATCTCAACGGACTGGGGGCGAAGAATTCACAAAACATGAGTGTCTTGAGTAAAAGTACAGGCCCACGAGAAAGCGAATAATAAATTACAGATGCGTTGTAAATGCGCGTGAAACGTTCGTTACGCGGTATTCTTTCGCTTCAGCAATTCGCGAGCGACCTCCTCTATATCAGTCGATGTGTCAGGAAGCCAGAATGCCTGAAAGTAAGACGATTTAGCAAATCATATTAGAGATTCAAGAGGCGGCGAACCAGGTCTGCTCCTGCGGTACACATCATCGCAAAGCGTGGGTTGAATCTCACGCATCTCGAAGGTCCGACGTGTTGTGGGTCAAGGGATACCAGGGGTTGGATACGGGTCGGGGGTACCTTGAGGTCGAGTGGACCCGAACGCGTCGGCAGATTCTGCACATCCCATACAAGAACCTTCCCATCCAAGCTACCTCCAACTATGAATTTACTATCTGGTGTCCAAGAAACTTCCTCCCCACTGCTGCCGCTGACCGGTTCGATGCCTAGAGATGCACTGATTGATCTCCGTTCCAATCCCACATGACCTTCCAATTTTGCAAGCAAGTGGCCCTCGAAGGCGTCTATGATATAATGCGCGTTGCCGGAACACCCAACAAGGAGCCACTTCCCATTTGAGGAGAATGACAGAGACGTCATGTAGATGGTTCGAGGCGGGTAGCTCACAAGAGCCAAGGTAGGGTCTTCCAACGTGATGACGAGAAACGGAGCTTTGTCGAAGTTGGCTTGGTCGTAGAGGAGGATCCGCGAGTAATGGTTTACAGCGACTGCAAAAACAACACCCGTCGAATCGTAAGCGACGATGGGAGTTGAGGGAAGTGTCAGCAAGCCTCGACATGTGGGTGTGCGCAGATCCCACAGTCGGACGGTCTTGTCCATGGACCCGGACATGAAACCGTCGTCCACGGGAGAAACTTCTAAGGAGACTACTTTCCCTTTATGCCCTCTGAAGTACTGGAGGTACTTGTTGTCGTGCAGGGAGTGGTAACGAATTGTGTCATCTTCTTTCGTCGAGGCGTGGATAATCGTGGTAGCTTTGTGAGTAAAGCGTGGCAGGTCGACGCCGTATTTCTTGGATTGCAGCATTTTTACAGGCCTGAAAGCCAAGGCATGTTAGTATAGTTCTAGGTCAAAGAGAGCACGGAAACTCGCTTGCCGGTTTTGCAACTGTACAATCTGAAAGACTCATCTTCCGCCGCCGTCATCAATGTATCCCCTCTGTCATCAAAACATATGCCTGTAATATGTCTGGGACCACCATTGGGTGAACGTTGACCGAAACTTGGCGTTACAGTCGGTGGGGGTTGGTCTATGGCGCCTTTAAAAATCTTTGCAGTTTTGAATTTTGTCTGCAGATATTGCAGACTGAGATCTAGTCAAGTATAGACACATGAACTGGATAATACCATCAAGGAATTCGTAAGTGTGAGAGTAGCTGGTGCATTGCTGCTACTTGCTTGAGGCGCCATGAGAGTGAGAGCTGAACCAGGCTGAACCTCGTCGAAGCGGAGTTCGAAACTTTTTGCTCTCAACAATCATGGGCGACGTCGACGAGACCGCAAAACTCTGGAAAGTCAATCGAACAGTTCACGAACTGGTTAAAGATAGAGTCAGATATCTTGCCAGACTCTCATATCTTGGTTCTTACCAGCAGAACTCGACCTAGGGCTTCCAAGTCTCCTACGACGAATTGAACATGGATCTACACACTTTCAAGGAGAATTACGCTAACAGCAGTGGTGTCGTAGAGTGCGTGTGCTATTCCACTCTTCCATGGTCACTTACTGATCAAGTGTCTTCCCTCGCAGCCGCAACCAGCTGAACTTCTTCACCAGTTCACAAGCGAACCAGACAGACCAGATCTTCGTGTTTTTCTCTGAGGAGAAAAGCGTAGGGGTTAAAACAATGCGAAAGTTCGTGGCCTTGGCTCTGGGTATCGCGGCATATGCTTATCGTTGCTCCTTAGGCTTCTGTCTATCCTCGAGGAGAAGTCGATACAACGAGGCATCATCGTTTTCCCAGGCAACATGACCCCTTCAGCTCGAAAGGTGAGGCGTCCGCCCTTCCGATTATCCCCAGCCGAGACTCAATATTACATCAGGTCATCGTGGCCATGGCAGCACAGTACAGATTAGAGGAATTCTCCGAGTCAGACTTGCTCGTGAACATCGTGCATCACACTCTCGTTCCTAGACACGATGTCCTATCTCCAGACGAAAAGAAGAACCTGCTGGAAAAATAGTGCGTTCTCTTACCGATTCGGTCCCGTGTTGCTCAACTTGCGATCCATATCTCCACGTTACAGTCGGCTAAAAGAAACACAACTACCAAGAATCCAGTTGGCGGACCCAGTGGCACGATATTACGGCCTCAGACGCGGCCAGGTTGTCAAAATTACAAGACCCAGTGAAACCAGCGGTCGGTACGCCAGTTATCGAATATGCTTCTAGCGTCCTCTGTGTCGTCGTGTCGTGGGGATTTGTCTTTCTTCCCACTCGTTTGGTCTGTCTCTGTACATGTGTTCCTTTTACATCTAATACTATTTACCTGCCCTGCCTTTGATCTTGCGACAAACCGCCAAGCTCCGATCGTCTCGTTGATCTATCCCCTCAAGTTTGGATGATACATAAGATCCCGTGGGGTCCACGGTTTTGTTCGGGTGACACTGAATGTATCATTTCGATATGTCGAAGTCGTGGTTGGGATGGTAATTGGGTGATCATGACGGCAACAGGTCAGTCTGCTTCTCACAGGTCGGGAAAATAGTTCTCAGGTCACTCACCCATTGTCCAGACTCTTCAGGGTTCCAGTTGCTCCACCGGTACATTGTCGACACGCTGTCTTGCGACCTTGGGTGTGCTGCCAAGTTTCAGCATAAGTACTTTCCACTGAGACTCCGTAGTCTCTCTCCCGAAGGCTTTAGACAGGGTGAGTTGGCCGTATCTCGTCGCGCCGATGACCATGCACCGATATGTTTCCCCTGCAAGCTACTATCTGGACCTCAATGATGTTTCGGCAAGACTTCCGCGGCGATCTTTGCGCGATTTAAACGCCTTTATGTCACGGAAATGACAGCACGCGCCTAGCCTCGTTGTGATGTCCAACAACGTGAGCCGCCTCTGGCCGCCGCCTGGCCTCTCTTACCGTCGGATAACTCCACGTTGGACCAAGAGGTGATCCTGGGACCTGCATCATGATTTCTTCCAGCTGCCTCCCTCAGAGCCGCATTGAAACCTTTCACGCGCCCACATCTCTGACACGAGGATCGTTAGCCGCTATGGGGCCTTACTAATTGTGGGTCCAGTGGAGCTGCGACCAGCCTGGACTCACAGTACTCTTGATCCTCGGCCGGACATTCCTATGTGAACTTCATCATCCAAGGTAGTGTATGCTCATGATGCCATCTGGGGTGCTTGATCCCCTGTATAACTTCTCATTGCTGATCAGGGACCAGTGAATCGTCCTAGGTCATGCCATGATCTACATCCAGGCTCCGTGGCGCGCCCTGTCGCCTTGTTACTCCTCACTTGATTCAACTATTCTGCCTGGGGATTGGCGATCTATGGCAGGGGATATCGTGCGGAACGCATCCGTGAAACTGGATCGTGTATATCAGATGTTTCGACTACTTACAGTCGATTTCTTTTTTGGCCAGATAATTGTATCAGTATGACTGGGCACGCTAACTCGAGCTCCCCAAACCGAATCAGCTAGCAGTCGGGTAGAACTCCTCGGATTCGATGCTCGGACTTGTTTATGTGACCTCCGGATGCACCGTATGTGCGTTCCGATTCTCAAGGCGGCCCGTTGCCTTGCCCAAGTGATTTTCTTTGTTAGCTTTCGTCGAGTCTCCCGAGTAATCCGTCAAGACCGCCGCCACCACAACTTCGCGTTTCCCTCTCTGGTATCTCAGGTATACGTTGCCTCCGAAGATGGCGGTAATAGATACTCCTTGATACCGGTCGGTAATCATTGTGCGCATTTGCCCACAGTACGTTGCTCGACACTACTCAGCACCCATCCCTCCTGGCATCCGATGCATCACGGATTCCTGAAATTGCTATACGACTCACGAGGGACACCTTGTGTTTCTCTCAAAATTCCATGACCTGTACTTTGGACGAACCGGGAAACTGCCTGAAACTGCTGGACGAAAATGGTAATTTAGTTCCCAAATCAAGACCGTGACAAATTGGAAGCGGACCAAGATAACTGAAGAAACGCAGCAGCTCTGAGACTGTGTCGAGGCTGTGTGCTCAGTATCGATGTTTTTGAGTTTTATCTCCCAAGTCACTCCACATCGTAAGTCCTTCAAGCACTCTTTCAATGTCCCATTCACTCATGTTAGTGGGGTACACATTTCCCATATGTCTAGTCGATATCATGGAGGTGCGGTCCGCCCCACCACTCCGGTCTCCAAAAGAAAACAATGTAATATCGTATAGGATCTCTAAAACTGTGTACCCATTATTGATTCAGGTGCAGGCAAAGGTCCTTTGCATGGGAAGCGACTGGGCCAAAAACAATTCAACACCTCGGTAAGTCATCGCGATGGCTCGCAAAGGCGCCGTGTTTGGTGGTCTTCGCCTTTCTATTCCGGTTGGATCTAGCCGTTTTTTTGGTGGACATCATAAATCCATTTATGCAATTTAAGAACCCACGCGGATACATACGACCCTTGAAGAGGAACCTTGACATGAGTACCGGAAATGAATACCACGTTCTACATCGTGTATCAAATCTCCAGATCTATCTCCATCCCCTTTCAGGATTTCCATTCGAACGCATGAATCGGGGTCTCGAAAGCAACCTTACTGTTCAGCTGGTGCGACACAGAAAAATCCAGAATCGGCATTCAGGCCCCACCGTTTCGTATAAAACTCACCTCGGTTGTGGTCATCTCCTCATCAACACCCGCATTCCTACTTCTTTTCCGCTCTCTCTCTACCAATGAACCCCACTAAAAAACAGCAGATCACTCTCCCTGACCTACTGGCAATATGCCAGTTGAAAGGGTCGACGAATCCTCATTTTCGAGAAGCCGCCGCCGAATCCTCCGCTTGGATCAACAGCTACAATGTGTTCACCGATAGAAAACGCGCCTACTTCGTCCAGGGCTGCAACGAGCTCTTGGTCTCACATACATACCCGTATGCTGGGTACGAGCAATTCAGAACGTGTTGTGACTTTGTGCGTCGCTTCCAAATTTGTGGAAATACCATTCGATTCGAATCACTATCATTGCAGGTCAACTTACTCTTCGTTGTAGACGAAGTCAGTGATGACCAGAATGGTCAAGACGCCAGGGCTACGGGAGAGACTTTCCTCGCAGTGATGAGAGACCCCGAGTTCAATGACGGCTCTATCCTGGCTCAGATTACCAAAGAGTACGCACTCCTTTCCCTTCCCTGCAGACAATGGCTAATGCATCTCTTCAGATTCCGCTCTCGTTACATGCGTCTCGCAGGTCCGAGATCCGCCCGCCGATTTCTGCAGCACTGCGAGGATTATATAAACGCTGTAGCACGAGAGGCCGAACTTCGTGAACGTGGCGAAGTTCTTGACATGGGCCCCTTTACTTCCCTTCGACGAGAGAACAGTGCGGTTCGCCTGTGTTTCAGCCTCATCGAGTACGCAGCTGGCATCGATCTTCCGGATGATGTTTACGATGATGTAACATTTATGGAGGCGTATTGGGCTGCTATAGACCTCGTCTGTTGGGCAAACGTAAAGTTTCTCCATTATCGTGCGACCCATCTGTACTGATGACTTCTTATCCATTTCAAGGATGTTTATTCATATAATGTGGAGCAAGCCAAAGGGCACAGTGGAAACAATATAGTCACTGTTCTGATGAAGGCGAAGAATATCACCTTACAGGCAGCCTGCGACTATGTTGGGGAGTATTCCAATGAACTCATGGATCGTTACCTCTCAGCCAAAGCACGCATGCCGTCATGGACTCCAGAAGTTGACTCCGACCTCAGTCGCTACTTTGGAGGAGCAGAGCATTGGGTGCGCGGAAATCTAGAGTGAGTTACTTGCCTGTCAAACCCGTCAGTTGTTCTGACTGGTTCGATTTTTCTTTCTCAGTTGGAGCTTCGAGACTCAACGTTATTTTGGCGCTGAACCCTTGAAGGTTAAAGAAACACGCCTGATCACCCTCAGGCCTCGTGGAGTACCTGAAGAGTTTGATTCCGACTCCGACACGGATTTTTCTGATCAATGATTGTGAGTAATTAATACATGTAACCTGACACTTCTTGATGACTGACAGAATATGCCAGCCTGCGATAAATGTCCACCATCGCAAATAGAGCCCGTTACGAGTTTGTATATAGATCTGGGAATTCCTCGGAAATGGAGAGTGGAGGTGGTGCGGATAGATTAACACGCGAGCTAAGAAATTTAAAGATACACTATTAGAGTTAGGTTTGAATTGCGCAGAAGTGGCGGCGAGCTTTGCTTCTTGTAGCAATAGATAGGCGCTGTATCTCATCGAAATCTTCTGGATAAATCGAGTTATGTTGCAATCGTTTTCATCTCCGCACGAGTCCCGCGTCCCGAGATGCGAGCTCCGAGCTCCGAGCCCCGACCGTTCGTACCGCCCCAAGGCACCTAGGGCACAATTCAGCAGCATGCTAGATGACCTCCAAGTGAAAATTGTGAACGGAAGTCAGCGAATAATCCTGAATCATCCACATCAAAGATCATCGGGACCAGCCTCAAGTTGCAGATCTGACGACCAACACCGTTGTAGACTCCATACATAGGAACCTGTATTATTTAGAGTTCGTACGGAGTTGATTTCAGCGCAAATTATTACTATACATATTTACAATACCGATGTACTCTACAAACTTGGATATCCAGGATGTCGCTCATACCTTGCAGACATGGACATGGCAAAGATTTGAGGTTCGAGATATTCTCGAACGAATTCTAATTTATACATATAACCACTTGCCCAACCCCTCCGCCCAAGCAGAAAGCTCCAGAACCGATTGCACCTCGAATGCTGGGCGCAGAGGCTCAGAGGCTCCGCCCAGCTCAAGTGGCAGATCTTTGGCAAGTGGCGTTTCGGGGGGTGTTACCTGGCCCGGAACCACAGCACCACCGGAGACTTTGGTCGAGCCGTGTCGGTGCTGAGGGTATGGGGAGAGAATACCAAGGCCGCTTCCCCCAACCGAAGTCAAATAGGGATCAAAATTCTCCTCGATGAGATCCTTCAACAGTTGTTGTAGAACGGAATCTTGGAAATCTGGATCATCACCCATTTCAGTACGCCTGAACAGGGCCCGACACTTCAGAGAACGCACCATCAGGGATGAGGGTCACAGCGCATCCTCCACCACCAGCGCCCGTCAGCTTGGTGCTCAGACCGTAGGGATGAGCGGATGTCTTCCCTCGGATGACCTCCAACGACGGATGTGAGACCCCTAATGTCACAAGATGCCCATGGTTTTCATTGATCAAAGCCTATAATGGAATTGAGCAATTCGGCCGTGTCAAACGAACCGATTACTCACCGAGAGCGCTGACAGTAGCGCTTCACGAGGCAGTTCCGGATCCGCCAGAGCTCGCCTAGCTTCATCGCTGATGCTCTGGATCGATTGAAGAAGTTCATTGACGAGTTCAGGCTCCTAAAAGGTAAAACGGGATCGGCATTGGCACGATCATCGTAGGATCGACAAAGATTACACACCTCGATCTTCTTCTGGCCGACGCCAGCAACAAGTTTCTTCGTGTCCCGGGGGACTTTCGAATTGGTCAGTAAGAACCGGAACGATTTGAAGCTGACAACAAGAGTAATTCAGCGACTCCGGAAGGACTGCGTCGAGACAACGATTTACCCTTGAATTCCCTCCATGCCACTTTTCCTCTCGAAGCCTGCGCGAGTGTACGCTAACGCCCCACCGAAAACCGCGACACTGTTATCAACACCACTGGGATTTCCGTGCAGTATTTTCTCAGCTACGAATGCCCATCGGTTGACTTCTTCAGCCATATCATGAGGTATAGCACGACGCCCTTGATGGGACACGTGGATATGACCTGTTGCGGAGGATGACGGCGCGGGAAGGGACGGGGCAGTGATTCGTTTGTGTAAAAGAAGGAGGGTTGTGGCTGCGCAAGTGGAAAATGAGGCCGAGGAACCCAAACCAGCCCCTATGGGAAGGGTGGAGCGAGCGGTGAAGTTAAAGGAAGGCCTAGGGTGAACGATTCAATGACATGACATGGAAAGAAGGACGCTCCTGCAAGACTTACCGATCTCCTGTCGTAAGAATGAGATACATGTACAGGAATGCGAGACTGGCTGCGCGGGCATGGTTCTGCTGCTCGCTAAGCTCCGTCAAGGGCCCTTGCGTGATAGCGTCAATTAAAGTCTGATCCAAGATCTCTGGGTGCGCTTCCCCGAGCACGACAGGAGTAACGGCATTCCATGGCAGAGTATCGATATCCCATTCATGATAGAAGTTGTCTATGTCGGCGAAATGCACTGATATTTTCTTGTCGTCACGGCGAGTAATGAGGCCATAACAACGAAGATCCACGGAGGCAGCAATCGCAGTCTTTGCGATAAAATCGATCAATAGGGCATTTACCAATGGATTGGGTAGGGACTCACCACACCATGAACCACAGCATGTTCGCCGAACAGGATGACTTTGCCAGGCGCACTGACGAACCATTCTTTGTCCTCTGGCCCCACCTCACGTCCGTCCAAGGCAAGCTTCTGTACAGCACGGCTGAGAGCATCCTGGTCGGTAGGGCGTACACAAACATATTTGTTCAGATTAGAGTTGAAAGCTATTGCACCTGCTTCCAGGAGGGAGTACTCGAGATCCTCGAGAAGATCGTCGGAATCCTCTATACCAACACATAGGCGGATAAGATCCTCCGGCAGACCACGGAGTGCACGGGTAGCGGGGTCGATTGACGCGTGTCTAAAAAGCCAATGAGTTTTTTTCCGAAAACGCTTTGTCAACCAAAGAGAACAACAACTCACGACATGACACAGGGCATGCTAATCAAGCTGTTGACACATCCAAAACTCACGCTAATTCCCCAGAGTCGCGTTCCACCAACAATTTTCTCGCTTAGTTCCTTGCTGCCGGTCTCAAAACTTAAGACAGCTCCGTTACCGTCGGCGATGCGTTGGTGAACCTCTCTCCCAGGGTGATCCGGTAGCCCAGGGTAGTGGACTTTGAATCCTAAGGAGTGGAGATAGTTTGCGACGTGGTCTGCATTGCTCTGCTGGCGATCCATGCGAACAGCAAGAGTTTTGATACCCCGTAAAAGAAGAAATGCGTCGTTGGGGGTCAGAGCATTGCCCACGCTGTTGATGGTGAAGGCGATTTTCTGAGTAAGGAGCATATGAGTATGGGGACCAAGACAGGCAATTGGCTACATATACGGACCTTGGCCAAGTCATCTCGGTTGCACGTAATCACACCGGCCATGAGATCATGATGACCGCTGAGATATTTCGTTGCACTGTCGTAGACGATATCCGAACCGTGCTCAAGCGGCCGTTGCAGGTATGGACTCATCATAGTATTGTCCACGACTATCACAGCACCGGGTGCCCGTTCCTTCACTTCTCTGCTGATCGCTGCTATGTCCGCAATTTTGAGTAGGGGATTCGTGGGAGATTCCAGCAAAACCATGGCAGTTTTTGTGGGGTTGATGAAGGGAAGTACGGAATATGGATCCGTGGTGTCGACATGGTGAACTGTAACACCAACATGGACACGGATGTAGGTAAGCAAGCGATTGGTGCCTCCATAAAGGTCATCTCCCGTTATGATTTCGTCTCCGGGTTTGAGGATGCGCAGGATGATGTCAAGAGCTGCCATGCCTGAGGAGACAGCGAAGGCATGGTCTGCGGACGATATTTTGGCAATATGATGTTCTAAATGTCAAGGAATGAGCATAGTGGACAGAGCCGGACTGGTAAGTCATACCTAGGTGGCTTCTTGTGGGATTTCCGCTCCTGGAGTAGTCATATTCCCCGCCGACACCTTTGAATGTGGCTGTCTGGTAGATTGGCACGGAGCTACTGTTATATTGATCCTTTTGGTCGGGGTTCTCCACAGTCGCAACCAGAGTTGAGAATTTATGGGGTTTGCGACGTTGTACGGGTGATTCAGGCTCGGGGGTAGGAAGGTCATGCAGTCTATTTTTCGGGGCGAGCTTTGGGTCGATTGAAGGTGCCATATCTACAGGTCAGAAAGATAGGTGTCCCAAATGCCGCAGCAATGGAATCTAGTCAGTTGGATGGTGGTGGTAAGTGTTTGAAAGTCTGTGAGACCAGGTTAACGGGCATGCTCTGGTTGCGGCAGGCGATTGCGTGCTTGCTTGGACCAGAGTTTCACCACCATCATCTGCAATATATTTCCATCGGCCGACATCTGTACTCATTCTTCCAGGAAATGGCGCCAAAGAGGCTCAGGGAACAACGTACGAGCTCATGCCTCTCATACCAACGCAGACAATGATGGTGAGGGGTTACAGAGCATAGACAGGTCAACAACGTCGTCCTTTCTGGTGTTGCACCAGAAGTCATAGCGAAGCGAACAAGAAGGCATCTGGACGAGCTGGAGGTATGTATTCATATTCTATGGCTCGGAGGGACTGTGTTGCTGAACTTATGGAACAGAGGACTAATTATGTTGAGCCTAGCATCATGTCCATTGCTGAGAACGGCGAGGATGCGGGAAAGTTTGCACAAGGCCGTGTCAGACAGACTATCTCGGATAAACGCAATCTAAACATACCAGGGAGCTCACCAGCTGCCACGAAGAAGAAGTCAACCATGAACGTCCGAACCGCCATAATCTACCCAAAAAGCCTGGTAAAACTCATCGAAGAATCTGTATGCATCTCCACACATTCGTCTCGTCTTCAAACCGTTGACATGGCGCTTTGGAAACAGAATATAGCTTCCTTACCCCCCTCTGTCCCGACGTACCTCACAGCGCACAGTCCGCCATCATCTTATCCCCCACGTATGATATGTTCCGTGTGTGGATACTGGGGTCGATACAAATGCCGGAAATGCGCTCTTCCGTATTGCGACATTAATTGCGAAGGCGTGCATGCTGAAACACGGTGCGAACGCAGGGTTGTCTAGACTCCATCGTGCTCGCCCACACCTATATGGCAAGGTATATTCTAACCCGCATCATGATCCTTGAATAATTGACGAGTCTTGTCTATACTTAGTTGGACAACTTCCGCCGCGTTCAACGGATATGCCTACCGTGGTTCTACTACGGTCCCATCTCGCCACAGCACCCGGATGACTGCGTTCTACATGGACTCGATGTGCCCTCAGCGCACAGAAGTCCCCTCCCTTGTAAAGGGCACGGGGCCTGTCTCGCTCTGATATTGACCTACTCGATGGCTTTATCAAGTCTATGATGGAGTTTCAACAGTTCGGTG
>CEMG01182481.1:8107-27679 GCA_001179705.1 Baeospora myosura | reverse complement strand
CTTCGTTGGCCTTATGCATCTGATGATTTCCTGGGGTGATCCGATTCTCGTCTCTCACTTCTGGCACTTCTGGCATTGCAAGTATGTATGAAGATCTCGGATTGTTGTCGAGACTCGATATAGGTACTCATCCCCAATGATAAAGGGGTTCAGCACGCATCACCTGTATTAGTCCTGTATGGACCTGCTTCCTCTATACAAGTATGTGCAGAACGCGAAGCCTTTGAACCTGTACGTTTTGACATCAAAATATCCACCGCTCATCTTCGGCAGCCCTCAATGCAAATTGACGAATGCCTTGGTTTTGGTTGATACAAGGACAGGAAAATGCCTGTCGATTGGATATAATATACAACATTTGTGTAAGTAAGAGCTACCAGATAAAGCTCTCCCGTGAGCACCCAGTAAAAAGGCACATTTTGTTTCGATCATACAAGGACACAAGCGGCGGGCCAGCAAGGCTGGTTGGCAGACTATAACCGCCTAGGCCGCAACCTCTCCTCGTTCTCTTGATACACTAGCCTCCCGAACGACACCATTGGCCTGGTCCCTGTGCTGCCTCAGAAGACGATCCAAAGCTTCCTTCTGGCCGACAGCCAATTCTCCTGACTGGATGCCAGAATGGTAGACACGGAGGAGGGAGTCAACATCATCCATGGACTGGGTTCGGACGTCAGCAAGCTCCTTGATCTTGGCGGTGGCATCCTTGATCTGATGAAACTTCGTCAGTATCATGAAGAAAGGCAGACGCAAAGGATGCTTACTTCCTCATCTGTGAGCGTAAGGTCGAGCTGCTCCACACGGGACTTGACGGCATTCCATCCTGTGAGACGATGACTACGATATGCGGTTTTAGCGTAAGTTATGACTGATTGTCGAGGCATAGCAACTTACCCAATCGACACGTAACGAGTCAATCCAAAGTCTTCGGGCTTGAGGATTTCGTATGTGCTTGGGTTGTTCAAGATGGCTTTGGCATGGATACCAGCCTTGTGTGTGAACGCACAGTAGCCACTAGGTCGCGATAGGTACAAGTAAGTCCTCAGATTCGACGATAACAGGAAATTTGAACGCACGTAATGGGGTTCATGAATGGGATATTAACTTCCACGGCCTCGGCGACCAAGTTCTCAATTTCACGCAGCATCTTGAGGTTGTACTTGGACTTGACGTATTCAGGGTTGGCAGCGTAGAGGCAGGCAACGAGGCCTCCAAGAGGAGTAATGCCGACACGTTCTCCGATACCAAGTACGGCTGCAGAAAAGGGGTGAATGACCATTTTTGGCATAGGACGTGGAGACTTACATGTGTCAATGTGGGTGGCACCGGCTTCGAGTGCTGTGTACGCATTTGCGATGGCTGAAGATATGTCCAGTCAACGCTTGAAGTCTACGCAGCTGTATATGCCACTTACCCATTCCAGTGTCATTGTGTAAATGAATCTCGATGTCACACGCAACGACGCCGCGCAGTGTCCGTACAAGATCATACACCTGCCTTGGGTTTGCACACCCCACAGTGTCCGCAATACCGACACGGTTCACACCAATTTTGTCGACAGTCTGGTAGATCGACAAGAGATCTACAAGATCTGACCGGAAGGAGTCCTCTGATGAGAACCTGACTTCAATACCCTTGGACTTGACGAAGTTGATGACTTCAATGGCAGTCTTGGTTATGTACGCCATATCCTTTCCATGAGAGAATTCGCGGAGGAAGGAAGATGTGCCGATGACAACGTCGACACCATCGACACCTACGAAACAGGATACGTGATGAATATCAAGGAGCAGCAACGCAATTTGAAGACATACCAGTCTCCACAGCTATCCGCGCATCGTCCATATGACACCGAATATGTGTCAGGATCTTAGCCTTCAACCCGAGCTTGCAGATAGCTTCACAGTCTGCCCGCGACTGCTCTGAAGCTGCGGGTGATGTGAGTTCGATGTACTCTACACCAAAGGCATCAAGGGCCTTGGCAATAGCGATTTTGGTTTTGGTGTCAAAGAATGCGTTAGCAAATTGCTCTCCCTCTGTGGAGACGACGATGAAACTGTGTTAAATCATGATAAATAGCAGCAATTAGGGGCTAACCTCGGAGAGTGCTCTCTATGATGCTGAAGTTGGAGACGTTCGATAGGAAATCTGCTGCACGGGGTGCATAGGGATTTCGTTGCTGGGCATCTCGTACGGCAGCATGTCCGTTGACGGGTGCTCCTCGCTTTCCGTTTACATGGTCGGTTCCGTTGGTGAGAGGTACCTCAACCATTTCTGAAGGATCAGATGGTACAGAGTCGCCGTTCTGGTGGGGACACATTGTTTTTTGTAGGGAGGGGAGATGATAGTAGTTAGAGTTCAAGCTGGTTACTTCAAAAATTTAAGACGCTCCGATGTCCGAGTCATCTCCAAAATTATACCGTCACTCGGCACGTGAAGCATTTCGGCCGATCGCGCTTGGCGGTTGTTCTGACTCAGCAGCCTCCTGACCTCGTCCCGACTCTCGNNNNTCGATAGCCAATCATGGTGCAAATTCATCAAATCGAAAGAAAGTACAATGTGTGTTTGCTACAAAAAACCCTGAAACAATGAGTGGATTAGAAGTAAAGAGTATGGTGGTTGCATGCGAATGTCAGTGAGTGAATGGTATGCCAATTACTATATGTCGGTGAGTGCAGAAATAGAAGGAAGATATGTCGTAGGACGGTGTAATGCAAATTGTTCTGTTCAGTGCCAAGTCGTGATATGCCTCGTCTGTGGAGGATATCATCTACTGTCTTAAAGGCAACAGGTTAGGTGATGCGCACTCCTTTGAGTGCCATCTGTTATGATATTCCTAGCTTGTGGAACATCTCATCGAGTGTCTTGAAGGCGACGGGTTTCACAAGACTTGATAGGCCAGTCGTCAGTAACGCTCTCGCAAATGAGAACAGAGGGCTGCTTACTATCCATCGACGCCAGCTTCAAACGCTCGCCGTTTGTCCTCGAGTGATGACATGCCTGTCAGCGCCAGGATCTTGGTTGGGATGCATTTGCCCCCATCTGGGACATTTGCACGAGCATGCTCAATTTGACGAATCTGAGATGTGGCTCCGATACCTGGACGAATTTTTCAAGCACGGGAATCAAAATGCACACACACTACTCACCATCAAGTATAGGCATTGACATGTCCAAAAGCACTATGCTATATCATGCGTTAGTAAGGATGATTATAGACAGCTTTCATAACATACTCGAAGGGTCCGTCGTCCCGGTAGACATTTACGCCATCTTGACCATCAACTGCGTCACGGAAATCGTACCCTTTGTTCAACAGCCATTTGGCACTATAAATAGCGTTAAAAGGGTCGAGGTAAAACAGTTGCAGGGTACATACAGTAGATTTCTTAGTATGGCGTTGTCCTCAACCACCAGTACCCTGAACTGGTGCTCTTGTGGTTGGAGTGCCCCAATCGAGGATTTCAGTAGAGTCCCACCAGAGCCGAGCGTAACCGCCGGAACAACCGCAGTCAAGTCCTGATCAGGCACCTCGATCTCGTCCGCCTCTGCAGGAGGCATCAACGTCTTCCAGGTCCGATTCGCGAGGGGATGCACAGTCATGGATCTCGGGCTCATGAGAGGCCTTTTTGGAGGTACGCGACGACCATTTTCCTCAGAGTTACGGCGAGTAGGAGCTTGACCAGGGCTATAAAGATTCGATGGCCGTTCATCAAGCGAATCCTCTTGTTCCGTATTTTGATTGTTCTGCGGTGAACCGGGTCGCGACCTCGATGCGATCTGGAGGGTGTGGAGGCATAACTTCAAAACAGCATGAAGACGCGAAGGACCTCCAGGCTTATAAACCACACGACAAAACCCTCCGATGCGCTCATGCTCGCTTGCGATGGTCATGACGGTTGGACTGCCGCGTGATGCCGATAATATGACGAATGGTCGACTTGTATCCCTGTCCTCGGTGGCAGCTATGACGGGGTTTATGTCTTCATTGCAGATGACAATGTCCCCGTACCCTTGGTCTAGAGGTTGGAGTTCAAAGCCCCACCACGATACCAGATATCGTTGCAACACAGACTGCAACAGCTGTACCCCCTTGTAGTCGCTGTCAAATCCAACGAGGGATATCTTAGCAGGATTGCCAGGTTCGGCAAATTTGAATGGCTCCAGATCATCATTGACTTCGTCTTTGGCACTTTCGGGGACTTCGGCGGAGAAAGTGACTTTGATTTCGGTACCAACACCCTCTTCACTCCAGACATCAATCTTGCCGTTGACGCTGTCGGTTTGAAGGATGCTATTGACGATAGCCAGTCCGAGACCCGTCCCAGTCTGGAGGGGGTTCTCTTGTGAAAAGGGGTGGAAGAGTTGGTTCTACCATATCCCAGTCGCATTAGTGTTCAAGAACAGACGGTCGTGGGAGCCAATGCCCTTACCTTGAGAAAGTTCTGGCTGATTCCCTTGCCTGTATCCTGTACGGATAATTCTATCTTGACTTTGTTTGGTGATTCATCGTCACCCGCGGGCACCTGTCTCAGCATGACATGTACGAACCCATCCTATATAGCATACAAACGTCAGCATTTGGTCTTGCGCCCTGCAAATTTGACGCCTGCTCACAGTGGTGAATTTGAGACTGTTTCCAAAGACATTCATCAGTATGCGACGAACACCCCCCTTTTCGCATTTGAGCAGCCACCCCTGGAAAATGGAAATAAGTTGACCCAACATAGACGGAAGGAAATGATAACCCACCTCCTTTCTATACCCAACGTCAATAACAGTCTCAACATGTTTTCGCCTGGTCGCGGAAGGAGGTCCTTCGTCGTTTTTGGGCGGCGAATATACGCTTCCGATCCCTAAGGAATCGCCCGCCATCCGTGCACGATGTCCGATCCAACATCCGTCTATTGCGTCTTCCAAGAGCTGCAGAAGATCAACTCTGCAAACGTCGTCAGCTCAATTACCTCATGATGAATGCGAGAGTAATCACTTCGATGACACTATGACATTCTCCACACCACCAGACTTTGAATTTCCGCTTAATTTGGTGAAGTCCAGGACGTGGTTCACAGTCTCTACTAAGGATGTACCGCAAGCCTGAACAGTCTGCAGGAAGGATCTTTGAGAATGATCGAGGCTGCTATCGGCCAGCAGTTCTGCAGCGGCAAGGATCTAAGCCAATTGTCAGTGGGCGGCCAGAGAGCATGAGGCAAAAAAAAACTTACTCCGTGAAGAGGTGTGCGTAGTTCGTGCGAGATACTGAAAGGAACGGACCTTGAGAATTCTGCTATATAAAATGACGGACAACTCACTTGGATATAAACAGACTTTTCGCCTTATCCGCCAAGATCATCCTGCGTTTCAAAACTGCAGATAATATGATTACACCTGTTACAACATAAATCAGCAGAGAACTTCTAGAAATAATTTGGGCCTTGCCTATCGCTCGCAGATATGACAACTCATGTCCCTCCAGCTGCAGCAGAGGTGCATCATTAGTCCAATTGTTATGCAGGGAACCTAGAGGACACTCACGAAACGTTTTGTAAGATCAGAAGCGTTATAGGCACAGAGCAGAGCGAATGGCCGTTTATCGATGTTGAAGATCGGGACAGCTACGTGGTAACGTATGAGTCAAATTGGCCTGCAACGAAGCAATGTCAAGGACTCACTTAAGGCATATCGCATCCGGCCGGGCAAAAACATCCTGAACGCGACCGGCACAACACCCTCAAATACCCTCCCATGAGGGTATTTGGCGAAGAACTCCATTAAGCGTACGTACTCCTCTCCGGTGAGAGTTTTCGAACGAGTTTCTTTGTCGGGGTCGCCGTCGTACATGGTGACAGAGACTGTGCCTTCGGCCGCTGAAGTGAAAGAAGATGAAGATGGAAGTTGGTACGAAGAGTTGGACGCCGGATGGTGATGCAATGGTGCTGCTGAGGATGATGTGGTCAAGGATGACGCAGTTGTAGTGGTTGTCGAGAAGTGCGAGACGGAGTTGGCGGCGGTGACAGCAGCAGGAATGGAGGCAGTTGGTTCCAGCACTTCACAGTGGGAAACATCCATGACTATCACACCTTCTACGTCGAGGGTGCGTTGAATAAGTTTCGCAGCTCTCGAGTAGACTTTGTCCATTGAGCTGGCAAGTAGAGGCGCTGGGTGTTTTTGGCCGGAATGGTTTTGATGAGCAGGTGGCGGTGGTTGGAGGTTTATATTCAAGGGCTGAGAGAGACGTTGTCGTGGTTCAGCTGGTGGAGGAGACGTGGTATTTTGTGTGGGGGTAGTCAAAGAGTCAGCTGATGATGGCGCCGACGAGGAGCTACTGGAGGAAGAGACGGCAGTAGGGCTAGGTTCCTCCATATCAATCTCAAGACATTCGCGACTGAATTCCTCCATCTGTACAACGAACACATGAGAAGACCAAAGAGCAGAAGACCAATGATACAACTTACCGAGTTTTGTATCCTGTCTCTTATCCTTAATTGTATCTGTTAACCGGTATAGAAAACGGTTAGGCACTTCCAGTGACTAATAAGAAGAGATAGCTCGCCTTGTCTCTCCATAGTTCCATCTCCCTCATCGCAATAGCAGCAAATTCCTTCAGAGTATGACGATGCCGCGGTGTGAAACCTTCTCGAGGGGCATCGTCAAGCACGACCAGGCTATGGACAGCACAAGGCCACGAGGAAATTAGGTGAAAAAGAGGATCAGCAGATAGATGCAACTGGGTAAGATACAGACTGACCTCCCGATATTGAAACCGTCTTGTGTTCTCAGAGGCGCGCCAGCATAGAATCGGACGTGGGGATCACCTGTCACGAGTGGCTGCACAAAATCATGAGATCCCAGGCACGATAATAGGGAACAAATTCACGTTTTTTGCAAATCTCCAGTCCAAATGTGTGTCGAGAACGACCATGGGTTCATCATCCCTACGACACGACAAGTAGGTCAATACCCGACACGGCTCAAATTTAGGATGAAAGCTCACGGCTGCAAAATTGTGTGTCCGCAAAATGAGTGGTTCCTCGAAAGAGCAGACAGTTTGACACCCCCTGCACAAAAGAAAAAACACAACTACCGTTAGCATGTGAAAGGGTGGTGGCAGAAGAACAAAAGTGGTCGCCACTAGTACTGCCCAAGCATACGCGTAGGTGTATACATCTTCGAGGCACCCACATTCTGATTTAAACCATTGCTCATTCCCATCGATCAAGCTAATGACCACACCCTTCGTGTTGAAGACCAACTTAGCCAGGTGTGCTATCCGGTCAAAGTTGATGTCAGACCCGGTGCTCCAGATGTTGAATCTGTAACGGACACGTCAGTAGATGTCGGAAAGTATAGTGACGTATTCAATCACGCCCGAAGGCCTGATTTGCAAAGATGAGAAAGCAGAGACTCACTTGTAGAGCGCCCTCCTCCTCTCAATCTCATTAGGCGGATTTGGAGGCGTCAGATATCCAAGTTGGTGGTAAAGGATTTCTTCAGGCTGAAGCGGGCCACCTGCTCCTTCTGAATTGAGTGGAACACCGATTATAGGCGCAATGAGGTGAGGCTGGACAGGCGGCGGAGATCCAAATGCCGGGATGTTCATTGACACATCGGGCGACGCAGTGTTATGGCCTGGAGACGAGGGTGAACCTGCAGGAGGAGCAACCGGCTTTTTGACTAGCGAAGCTGGAAGGACACCTCCCGTGCTCGCTGAGGCGGGCAGAGGGGCACTGGTGTGTCTTGTGAGATTGAACCTACGGAGGGTGGTGGAATCCATTGAGCTGCTTGATGACGTCGATGAGGATGCCAGGGATGATGAAGATGATATCGGGGGGGTGTAGGAGGTTGGCGGTGGTAGAGGAACGGACATCGATACGACACGAGATGGAGTGGCTGCGAGATGCTGAGAGAAATAATCCGTTCCTTCAGAAAGATGTCGCATCTCCGTTTCCAAAGGTGGCCGCGGCTCGTATGTCTTGATGGATTCATCCACTATACCAGACTTTGGCTCTCCATCCAATGCTGGAGGATTGGGCTGCTTGTGAGAATCTTCTGGCGGTATAGTTTCCTGGCCTGCGCCTATAGGCGGCGTCATTCCGCCATAATGCTCGTCAACATCCTGCATACCTACCCAAAACTCCTTCAAGCTCTCCATTCGGGCACTCAATCTCTTGCGCGTGCCGCCAGGTGTGGTAACGATATCACCACCACCTACAAGGACAGCACCCCCGTCCGAAATTCTAGCTTTACTCGAGAAGATGCGTGGTTTGCGTAACGTAGTCGGTGTACTTCTCCCAGAATCCTGCTCGTCCTTGCTAGTGGTTTCAGGTGCACTTTGAGCAATTCCTGTTTCCACCTCTTCAGCAGATGCCTCGGAATCACTATCATGGTAGTCTCGACGATGAATACCCGGAATGGTCACTTTCAGACCTCTCATAGGATCCGTCAACTCGTGCTCTGGAGATGGCAATGCCAGAGGTGATATGTCGACGTGGGTACCTGCTAACCTGAGAGTAGCTGCTAGAGTTTGTGAATGGTGATGCGAGGTCATGGAGTATTGGTTGTGGTTTACATGCATAGATTTAGCGGACGGCGAGCCCGAAGAATACAGCGGATTGGGTGGATGTGAGGAGATGAATTGCCCCGGAAGGAATGGGTTAGATGGAGTTGATAGTGGAATAAAAAGATCCGGTTTATTAGACTTGCTGCCTGTCGGGAGTGCAGACGGGGTGGAGAATGAATTGCGAAGTCGATGCGCGGAGAGAGGGTGAGAGGGAGATGAAGCTGCATTGGAATGAATGGATCGTTTGTTCGTGGATTTGATGGTGGAAGATTGAGGAGTAGGCGACAGTGGTGTCAAGTCTTTCTCTGTTCCCGCCTCCGCTTCGAGTTGCGACACGGCCTCCGCATTGGCTTGGGCATACCAGACATGTGAGGACGATGGGGGATTCGGGGTCCGGTGCGGATTCCACCGACCCAGGGAATAGGCCTGTATGAACGTAGCCCAATCACAAGGTTGAGGATCCTCAGTAGCAAGACGCGTCGTCGACGCCAGAGGCGCAGACGAGGTATGTGAGACAGAGGGCGAAATACTGTCTCCGATGCTAGATAGATCCTCGTCTTCGTTTACGGTCTGCATGTAACGGCTACACCTATGGTCAACGATCACTGCGGTACTTGTTGTAACGAAATCTGCTCACGATTGCTGTTCCGGTAGCTTGTTCAGAGTGGGCAGTGATGGTAATTCGACGACATCCTCTCGCGATGGCGCCGTAGAGGGCCTCAGATACTTTTTGCCGCGAGTTTGGCGCTTCTCCATCAATACACCATTGTCAGAGATATCGGGGACGATTGACATCCACAAGGTAGTTAAATCCGAGCTGCTCCACTTTACTGTTATTCGGCAACAGAGACCATGGGAAAGTTGACATCACTGACCAAAATTTCAAAGTCGTCTCAGGACCGATCTGTTCGAAGGAATGAGTGTTGGAGTGCCTTTACGACTCGTTTACAATCTCTATTTGAGGGAGGAGACCATGAGGCGTTGTAAAAAAACAAAAAACTTTAGCACTGTGGTGACTGTGGCAGTGCGGCGAGGATAGCACTGTTAGCCTCAGAGGTGATCGAGACTCAATCGAGACTCATTCCCGTTGATGGACGACCGACCCCTATTGAAAGTTGTTGGACGTTCAAACTTCAAAGAGCCCACCGTCAGCCGACTGCAGAACGAACTGATTAAAATTAAGATCTGTATATATGTAGACATTCAGAGAGTGGTGATTGTATGTGAGGAGTGTTTGAATGTATGAGTAGGGATCCGGCAGCAACACAGAAAGAAAAATCCAAAAGCATCTCCGACAATAAATCACTGTGGCCGACATTCAGGCTCTGGACCCATGTGCATATGATCGTCGTCCTCGTCGTCCTCGTCCTCCCACGTATCTTCGTCTTCACCGAACTGGGATGGAAAGGCGTGATCAAAGAAATCTTGACTAGCCGGGAAAGATCGGGAACGCACTTCCACAATATCACTCTCCTCAAACTGCGCTTCATCCACAACCTCTGGCAGAGGGTCTATATCGTCCTTTTTCGGTGGGAGGAGTTTCTCCAAAGCCTGTAAAGGAAAACGATGAAAACGGGATTGAGAACTGAGTAAGTTGTCCCCAATAATGAGATTTCCACGGTACGCACCTTTTGATCGACAGACTGGAGCCATTGACTGTCCGGCATTTCAATCTCGAAGAGAACATAGAGATCTCCCTTCTCGTCGGAGTGCTTGTAGATTGGCATGCCTTCGCCTCGGAGAACGATTGATTCGTCAGGTTGGATGATTTTCCCAGGTGGGCTGGTCATTTTGATTCCGCGACCGTCAAGATGTGTGAGTATTATCCGGGAGAAACCCAGCACGGCCTCGGAAAGCGTGATTTGCACACGGGTGAGGAGATCATTGCCCGAACGTTCAAAAGACTCGTGCGCACTAGCTTTCAGCACAAAGACAACGTCGCCGGCGGGGACTCCGGGCTGTGGCAATTAAGCAACAAAGCCATTTTGAGTGAACGGGATAACGAAGACTTGAAACCGAAACATACCTCCTGGTCACCTGCACCGGCGAGGACGATCCTCTGTCGATCTGTCATACCCTTCTCGACGAAGATCTCTTGCCGAGTCTTCTCCTTGATCGTCTTCGAGCCTTTACACTTCTTACATCTAGGTCACATTAACTTTAGAACTCAGGATTGTTCGGGATTGTTCAGGAGGAGCTCGTTACCTATCTTTCTCTCTCAACTTCTCTCCAGTCCCTTCACAATCATGGCAGGTAGCTCTCATGTTGCCCGTTCGGCCTGGAGAGATCTAGCAACGCGTAAGCCAGCGGATCCGAGGCGACAGCTAACGCGATTCCCATACCTGGCTTTTTACGAATGTCCATCCTTTGCCTTCGCAGGTTGAGCAGTTTTTGGGTTTAGCGTGACCACGGGCCCCAGAGCTAGACAAACCACTTCGCGTCAGATGTATGCAGCAAAAGAAGACATGAGTAGACACACACCCTTTGCATACCGTGCACACCGCCTCCTTCTCCATGTTCATCTTCACAGCCTTCCCATTGTACAAATCCTCCAGTGTCACTTCATATGGGATCACAGAATCTTGTCCTTTTGTCCGGCTTCGACTAGAAGGGCCGCCGAAATCAAATCCGAAGGAGGGTCCACCGCCGCCCCCGCCAAATTGGAAGAACTGGGCGAAGATATCGTCCATTCCTGCAGGACCGCCTCCTCCAAGACCAGATAGTCCCCCCTCGTCATATGCCTCTCGTGATTCTGGATCACCCAGAATCTCGTATCTGGAGAAAAGAAGTGGTTGAGTTGATCGAAGAGCGCCGATAGTTTCTCGAGAGAACTAACGCAGCGGAGATCTCTTGGAACTTCTGATTTGCTTCTGGGTCGTCGATGTTCTTTCAAGGTTATATTCCGTTAATTTGGCTCCAGAAAGGGTGGGGTATTAGCACATACTTTGTCCTAGAAGATATTTGACTTGAGGTGAGGATGTTACTTGTGTCAGATGCATGCTACGTACTGGATGATGTTCCTTGGCCTAACACATGGTAAGTTTTCAATCAATAGTTTCGAGGTGAGTGGCAAACACCTTCTTCCGGTATGCCTTTTTTATCTCGCCTGTGAGATGGTAAGTATTAGACGCGAATGTATTGGAGCGGAAGGCATACCTTCGCTTGCATCGGGGGCCACGCCGAGGACATCGTATAGCTCGGTGTCAACTGGCACTGGTCACAGATAGACGCTGTCAATAACGGTCTCGCGCGAGCAGACGAATACGCTTACTTTGAGTAGTTAGTGAAGGAGAGTCGATTGGTACTTTAGCCGAGGCTTGCCGGTCAAAAAAAGCGTGGGAACTTGAAGAACATATATAAGAGTCGTGATTTCTGAACTCTTCTTCCTGTCTCTCACAACAACCTCTCTTCAAGTCGGTGTCCCCATTACAGGTGAGCATATGTCCCAGTAATTTCCCTCAGATGATGTTTTCATTATTATCTACATTGTCCAACTGGGTCTCCCCCGTATGACGAGTCTTTTTTGACTGATATTCGTGTTCTCGTTCTCGCGCTTTTCAACAAGCTCTGACTCTTTCTCTCAACAGGCATCCTACCATCGAACCTTTGCACCACCTCCTTTATGTTATACTGAGCACGATGTACTTCTCTTTCCTGTGGCCGCACCCCTCCTCAGAGCCTGATTCTGTATCGGTATATAGAATGAAACGATGAACTTCTACTTTGAAGCTGCTAAGACACTCGATCGCTTAGATGCGAAGCAAGGCTCTATCAAAGGTGTTATTGCCACTCTACCTGAGAAAGATAGGAAACGGACTGCGGCGCTGGTCATTGAGACCCTGAAATGTAAGAACACCCCAGCGACGGCACCGAATGCGCTCATTCCAGTTCACAGACAAGACGGTGTTGATCGACATCATCAACGAGGCAAAGCTGATGAAAGAGGAACGAAAGAAACTTACCTCGCTGAATCTTGCCCTGCTTCTCGTCCACGACGTCCTGTTTTCGAAGGGTATCCAGGCAGGGGATGGCCCCATAAAGCAAGCAGTTTTACGACACAAGACTCGCCTGCGCGGGGAACTGCAGAAACTGAAAATAAAACGCGGCGTTAGATTGAATTCGGAGTTGGCGCAAGTTGGAGACCAACGGGCAGGTATGTATTCTTCCATATCAGTTATGCCGTGTGTTAACGTGCCTTTCTTCTCTAGCGCGGATACCTCGATATGTACGAGTCAATACGGCACTTTGGTCAACGGAAAAGGCGATCTCTTCATTCATCTCTCGAGGGTTCACCCTCTCGGGGCCCTTTGAGTCAGAGTGGGTCCACTATAAGTCTATGAACTGGTTCAACTGACAAGGAAGCTCCGTCACGCTCTTCCTTTAGCCGCGGTTTTGCACAGGACGAACACATACCCAATCTCCTACTCTTCCCCCCTGAAACTTCTTTTCAGGATGATCCATCATACAAGTCTGGCAAAATTATCTTACAAGACAAAGCCTCATGTTTCCCAGCCGTTGTTTTGGACCCCCCTGCGACTGACGAGGCCGTGGTAATCGATGCGACTGCCGCACCAGGCAACAAGACATCTCATCTCAGCGCGCTAATGCAGAACAGGGGAAAGGTATGTGCTGTTCATCTAGTCCGACTGAATGGCGCTCATGGACTCCAACTCTACAGCTATACGCTTTCGAGAGAGACAAACGGCGTTTCTCCACACTCAAAATGATGTTAACCAAAGCTGGGTGCAAGAATGTCGAAGCTCTTAATGCAGACTTCCTCGCGGTGGATCCCTCGGATCCAATATACGGACAAGCAACGCACATGTTAGTAGATCCTCTTACGTTCAAGCGCAGAGCAGCTCTAATATGATTTTCATGACCGCAGCCTTCTTGACCCGTCTTGTAGTGGCTCAGGCATAGTGAACCGTTTAGACCATCTTTTGGACACAGGTGAGTATATGTTAGCGTGAAATCTTCTCCTCCGCTTCACGGCCTCGCTCATCCCACCGTTATATCAATAGAAGATGACGAAAACGAGGCCAGCGAAGACCGCCTGAATAAGCTTTCTGCTTTCCAGCTTATGATGGTCAAACACGCTATGAAATGTATGTACCTTGGCTTTTCTAGTGGAAGAAGTTCGGGGCGCTCAATTTACCTCCGCGACGATCAGTCCCCAAAGTCTCTCGAATCGTATACTCTACATGCAGCATCCACGCGACGGAGAATGAGCACGTTGTGCGTGATGCCCTCAAATCTGATGAGGCTCAAGCAGGGTCCTTCAAACTTGCTCCCAGGAGCGGTGTTCTGCCGCAATGGCAGCGACGTGGATTAGCTGGAGAAATGGACATAGCAGGTAGCTTTGCTTCGACTTCTCTGATTTTGTCGGCGCTGATTGTAGTTATTTTAGATGATGCTTCGTCCTTAGTGCGGTGTCTGCCAGGTGATGATGCCACCAATGGTTTCTTCGTATCTTGTTTCGTCAGAATCGAATCAGCGGCCAACGGGGAACCCACAGTCGCTAACAGGAAAAGACAGCTTGAGAGTGCTGCTGAACTCCAGGACGGTTCTCGGAAAAAGAAGAAGAAGCAGAAACCTAAAGCTGTTGTGCCTTTAAATTGACGAAAGCCTTGCAACGTTGATGATATAGATGATAGTCTAACTTATATTCATATACTGCATGCTCATGCTCAGACATTGCATCGAGTTCGTGGAGAAGATAAGGCGACAATGAGTCAATGTTATTGTGGGAACAAGGGTTGAGGAACAAGGGTAACGATACGATGTCTGCTCTGAGGGAAACCGTGGTTAGCTGCTAATGAAAGTTAGGTACAAGTGCTTCATCATATCATCGTAAACCTCGCCAAAGAAGTCGGATACCTGCGATCCAACGCGAATCACGTCTTTGATCTTCGAGAGTACCGTGAATGCATGCCAGATGGAAAAATAGAATAAAAACCCGTCAATCGACGACCGGGACAATCTGAGCTAGTGAGAATTGAGGTCGTTCAGTGCTGCTGACCGTTAGAAAAGGTAAGGAATAGAGAGTAGAGGTTCAGGACAGTTTATGATTAGTTGCTCTGCTGCTGAGCGTATTGGCCTTGATAGTACGACGCGTAGTTTGAATAATCTTGCCCTTGCTGAGGGTAACCGCCGCCAGCTTGCTGTCCGTAGCCTGCAGCTGCCCATTGTTGGCCGCCACCGCCATAATCTCCCGAATAACCACCACCATATCCTTGAGGAGGACGATAGCCGCCACCCTGCTGCTGCTGATTCTGATTGACGTTCGTCTGCCAAGCCTCCGGACGACGCCAGGGTGGTATGTTAGTTCCACCGCCGGTGATATCGTGACCAGAGCTGGGTCCGGCTGCCCACGAGGGCTTCGCGAGATCAACCTGGGCACCTCCACCACTTTCTCCCAATTCCGCCATCAGGCTGGCGTACTCCGAGTCGAAGCCACCCCTGTTCATGGACGGAGGGGGAGCATTCATGGAGGGGGGAGCATTGGGGTCCCTGTTGACGGTACAGTCTCGAGCCATATGGCCAGCGCTGCCACAGACTCGGCATATGATGTTAGCGGTGAAGTTACGTTGCTCGGGACAATCAAATTTGCGGTGACCGACCCCACCACAGTTCTGGCAGACCTGATTCTCGTCGTCGCGGAGAGTACCGTTCAGAGCGGCGAGCTCTCGAAGCTGGTTGCGTTTGTGGTCGTTCTGGCCTTCGGGCGTCGAGGCAGCCTATGATGATCTCATAAGCGACAAGTCTAAGATAATTGTAGCAGAACTCCTTACCGTTTCGATGACCCTGTTGATCATCTTTACACACGCAGCAACCTTCTCCTCCGATTCCCCAAGAATCAAGCAGTGAAGATCCTCCTCGGCGTCATCCGCATACTGATCAGACCGCGCCTTTCCTTCCTTGACGCTGCCCTTGCCTCGAATGCTGATCTTGGCACCACTCTCTCTCTCCATCTTCTTCAAGCTGTTCCCGCGAGGACCGACGAGTAGACCGAAGAAGTTGATTTCGGGAAATTCTTTCACTGGG
Source organism: Baeospora myosura (assembly GCA_001179705.1). Classification (NCBI taxonomy): domain Eukaryota; kingdom Fungi; phylum Basidiomycota; class Agaricomycetes; order Agaricales; genus Baeospora; species Baeospora myosura. The sequence continues at coordinate 12,075 of CEMG01182481.1, read as the reverse complement.
ATGTAGACTTTCTCCGAGGGGCGCTGGGACCGCTTTTGTTGGTGGTATTCGACGGGAGGTCGGAAGTTAGGATCGTTTTTCATGGCACGGTCAACAAGCCTGATACGCTCGTCTTCAAGCTTTTTGCGGTAGCGAACTTCACGAGTGTTGGTCCTGCGGCCATGGCCGTCGTAGGTGGGAGGAGGAGAAGCGGATCTGATCCGACACAAATCAGTATGGAGTGCATGAAGTTCAGGTAGTGAAATGGCGTACCGCTCTCGCTCAGGGGGAACGAAGTCATTCAGCCTTAGTTTTCGGTTGATTTCCTCCAATCTAAGATGAATGGCGTAATTGTCGAGCTGGGCCTGAGAAACACCAGCAGCAGAAATGGCGGTTGGTAATCCCGGAATCTCTGTCTTAGCATCTCCCCAACGGCTACGCCGCTTACGAGGGGCATTGGGGTCAACTGATGATAAGTGAACAAACAATAAACGGGTCAGGGTTAGTAAGAGTCAGTGCGCATTAGTTCAAGCCAGTGGACTCGTCGAGATCGACGCAAGACCTATGATCAGTCCGAAAAACACCGCTGTAAGGTACTCAGGCCCACGCCATGCCCAGAACATGTGTCGTGAGGTCACTGTCAACGCGTTAGGCTTACCTTTGGGGTCTCCATTTGAAGGCGATTCTTCCCGGCCACGCTTGCCTGGACTTTCATCTTGAGTAGGCGGGCGAGGATAAGCAGACGGAGACGGCTGCGCAAGCTGTGGCGGGGCCATTTCTTCACTCGGAGCGGGGCCAAATCGACGCTTGTTTCCAAGAGGCACTAAAACTGATTTTCAGCATGGGAGAAAAAAAAGACAACAGTGACTCCGTACCATCATTTGTGCCAGTTATCGCGCGAGTAGCGGGTCTCCACATTATAGATAAATCAAGAAAAGAGTAAGGGGTTCAAGACGATGGCGGTAAGAAGGAAACGAAGGTCAACGTCGTCGACAGCGTGGATGAGCTGCGAATTCGAGCTCCGCCAGATTTGTCATCCTGCGCAAATGGCTGGTCAACGAGCGACTCGTTTGTCCACTCTGCTCGTTTCTAGGCCAGCGTCCAGCTAGATCTTTCTTATTCCCAGGTGTTACAACGATTATCTCTATCTCATTAGGCTTTCCTGTCGGCTACCACAGTCGCAAGACACTGCAAACAAACTTTGTACGACAGGCTACAGCCCTTCAAACTTCAGAGGTAACAATGTTCGCCAGGGTCTCGACAAGGTCTTGCCGTCAAAGCAACCCTCGAGCGTTAAGGCCAAGGCCATGCAGCGCGTCTATCTCTACAATTCCTGTTCATAGGAGTTTCTGGATAGGGACTTGCACACCAGATAGGGACTTGCACACCATCATCACGTCGCCTACACTGTTCAAGAAATTCGTCACTAGCTGCCTTGGGAGACCATGTATGCAGGACATCTGCATACGCAAGGTCACCTAACTAGCGGCCTTTCCACCCTGTTCACTTTGTTACATTCATTTATTCATTCGCGTGTGTGTCTCGTCTTGACTAACGAAAGGTTTTGGTCCAACTTTTAAGGATAGCGAGATCATGTTGAATGGTTTGCATCGTTCGCATCGTTACCAGCTGAACCTTGGCATAAGATTGCATACTTTGCCGCAACTTACAGTGTCTTAGGAACGTTTAAAATCGAAGGTCCAGGGCTGTCCATTTCTGTCCATCCACTAGGGTATTACTTCGACACCGAACGGAATCCGACTTGACTATGTCCATGCGGCTTTCATAAGCCTCGATCACTCCTCGATCGCGGTCCGCCTGCCCCGTCTATCCCGAAATCCTCTCCAACTGATGTTCCTTCCTGTTCCTTCTCCAGCATGTTTGATTCTTGATCGACAATGATGTCCAGAAGAAGCGTCCGTTGCGTTCGGACGGGCTGTGCGTGTCAGATGCAATACTAGCGTGAGAGGGGGACCGGGGAGGACCGGGGTGGGTGTAGGAGTGAGTGGTGAGTCTTGGTGAGTCTTGATGAGTAGCAAAATACTCGCATTCTTATCATCTTCGATCGTCGGATGATCCACATAATTCCGCCCACCCAGACGTCTGACGACTGCATGGACGTCGGAGCCTGGTCGGGATGTCGGTAACTACCCGAACAAGTCTAGTCTTAAGAGGATAGCTCTAGCGGCTGTCCAGGGCTGTCCCCTGAAAGTCGGATTTTTTATGTTCCGCAGAACACGTCGCGATCGGCGGTAACACTCCAAAGCAGAATGATGATGGCTGATGATGGTCAGTGCGTCCACATGAGTCCACCTCAAGCCTCAATCCTCGTGAGTCGCTCACACTACTTACTGTACATATGATACTTATCAGACTGCTGCTGATGTGTTGCTGATTATCATGCGGCGCACCATGAAGGGTCGGTACCATGGAACTTCATAGAGCTACATTTAAAGTATTGAGTGCTATTCTCTATTCGCTCTTGCCAGACTGAATCTTGTTCTCACACGAGAGAGCTCTCGAAGCGCTCGGTTTTCCATGCCAGATCCACTGACCGGCATGCCAGTGTAATCTTATAACGACATCGACAAGCTTTTTAGCTCCAGCTGAGAGCTCGTCACCAAACAAATCCGGGGGCACCGGGGACACATGTTCACTACCTGTCTATTTTCCTCCAGTGTCGCTCCTGCGACGATATAGTCTACAATCCCTGGTCCTCAACGATGACACTGGGCCCAGCGAATTTCCGGTCGAAGTCGTAAGTACGTTGTACTTAATTCCACCCATAATAGATAACACAGAGTCAATGTCGACACATCAATGGGCTTTAAACCGGAGAATCTCCAGACGAAACTGCAAACGCCATGCCATCGCTAACTTATTGATAGCTCGTCTCAGGCTTGTCTATTCACGCCTCTCCGTTTCGCAGATCCACGATGACTCTGCTGACCAAATGAACCACATAATTCTGTCAATCCGGTCTGTTCTTAGAAAAGCTAGGTCGCCTGCAAAAGGTACATGCTCGGTAACTTATAATTTGACCAGACAAAAACACGTACGACTGACGAGCTAAGTACCTTCTGTTATCTTTGGGACGTTGATGTTGAGTCTTGACAGGGCATGACAGGGCCCACACAACACAAGTGACAAGTCGTACTTGCACTTTGTTCTGGTAGCGATTGTGTACATGTCAACACTGATATGACGCTATTAAGTATAATGACCATACGCTCCTTCTGCTGGCCTCATGCAGTCCTGCATAAAACGCTAATTCAGCTCGTTACTACTATTTACGGCGGGACGCGCCACGCAGAACTGTTGACGTAGCTAAAGCCTGAAGGAGAAAGTTCGTGCATTAGCTGGTCGGTATGTATTATTATATTTGGTGTACATGATATTTATAGCACGCCCGTGCATCAATTCAAATCCTTGAAATCGACTTCGAGGCCCTGCGCTGGACGATGTCGATGAGTACATACGCGTGCGCGTTCTGTTTTGTCGGCCCGACGCCCGCCAAGTTCCGCCAAGTCTACCACCTACCTCCGAGTCCTGATCGGGAAATATTTTTCTCTTATTGAAATTGATGGTTTTTGATTGTCTCTTGTTTCCACCCTTCTTCAACCCTTCTTCACAAAAAAACGCCTATGACTCATGAGTAGCTCGGATTGCCCTGATGAAGATCTTCGGGCTTCCCCAGGAGCAGGCAATGGACGACCCGTGAATTTTGTCGACTCGGAGTAGCTAGGACTCGACGGAAGCACCAGTTCATGACCCTCGATTTCAGGCCGTTACTCAAGAGATTACCTTTCAAGGAGTGTTCTGACGCCGATCGAAGGAAAGATCCCTTTTGATTGACACGTTTCAGTCGGGGGATATCACTTTACCAAACAACGGAATGATGGAATTGATGAAAGTATCAACGCCTTTCACAGACTCAGCGCTTCTTATGGCGTCGTCTCCAAGGGCACGCATTCCGGAGAGGTCTGTCC
>CEMG01182479.1:10279-41101 GCA_001179705.1 Baeospora myosura | reverse complement strand
CTTCGGGTCTACATGGAGTCATGGAAGGTCATGGTCCTGATCGAAGAAGAGTCCCAACGACACGCTCTGGAGTCCCAAGCTCAAGTGCCAATTCACTTTGACTCCATATTCCAGCATATTCCGCTCTCTGGTCTTCTTGATGCAGCGACAGCTTTTTCGCCACATGTCCCACAGCTCGAAGATCTCCGAAAGATTTCGACGCCCACGCTGTCGAGCTAGCCTAGGCGTTCCGGGCCCTGTGAGGGCCTTCGAGAAAACATCGACCAGAAGTCGTTAAAGTTGCTGTGCGCGATCGGACGGTCGGCGATGTTGAGAACAATAAAGACATGCATGCGGCATGTCTATCTTCGAATCTCTTCCAGGAGGGGCGGTAGACCTGCCGCGCTACCGCAGGTGTAGGATTCATCCTGTGGGTTACTTATTCCCTGTGATCTCCGATGGATTATTCTGTAACGACTGCGTTGTCGGAACGCATCTCTCCAGATAGATCGACTGAGGACTCCAAAAAACGAGTCAGTCAAGAGTCAGTTGATTTGTTTCGTCGACACCTTCGCGGACCCGCAAATTCGAACTCCTGCAAAATTGTTGGCATGTAGGCCATACCAAGATATCCTCGTGGCAATGGGGCTCTTCATACCTTTGGCAAGCCGTCAAGAGGCCTGCTGAGGTGCCGCTTCAAGACTCATCTGGTAGACTTCGAGTTTGGACGGTCTTGTCTCGTCTTCGGCTTTTGTCGTGACCTCCATTCTTATCTGGATCCCTTATGGTTGACATTGTGCTTCTGCCATCCAAGTTGGGGCGTCCCATAAGCATATGCTCAACCGTAGCGTGTTGTATGCACCTCGAAAGAAAAAACCATAGTCCTAGGTATCTCGATTATCATCGGATTATGTGCCTCTACAAGTGGCAGTCTAGTGCCCACAAACAAATTATCTCCAACGTTCATAGGTATCGTAATTATCTCATTGGAACTTTTGCATCGCCGCCGCGACCTGTGCAGAACTATCTAACAAGGCAGCTTCCGTCACTTCGTCCTTGGGGATACGGTAGGTATCCGGGAACCTCTCCTCCCCATACCATTGCTGCAGCTTCTCAATGGATACCACCCCGTTCTCATCCCCCATGGTCGTTAACGTTAGGGCCACCTCCCCAAGAGCAAGGGGCTTGTGGCCCGCATCCAGCGGCGTCGCCAGTGCCTTTTCAATTTCCACCCGCCTCTGTGCAAAGTCGTCTAGCGTCAAGCCATTTGGATGACCGGCTATGAGGTCTGCCAGGAGCGTTCTATTGACGGTTGTAGGTGCAAATTTGGCCCCGGGGGCTGCATCGGAGTGTACGAGTGAGCCGTCGTGCTCGATTGCGTTGTGGAGGGCGAGAGCATCGAGATTCAGGGTGGCATTCTCTGCGCTGCCGCAGCATGAAATTCCCCCGGACACCAGTGTTGCGACGAATTCGGAAGAGATGTTGTACATCAAGTTGACGGCCCCGACGATATCTGCTGCAGCAAGTCCCGTTCCGTTGTGTGATCTGATAGAATGTTAACATTCGATACTTGAGACGAGAAATTGAGCTGACATACATGAAATTATGGTTAGCAAGAGTGTTAAGTGCAGGGCAGGGTGATCGTAGGTCGCCTGGCCCCGCGGGAACATGGTGATGGCCGGGAGGTAGTCTCAATCCGCTGGAAGCATAGCTGGTGGAGACCAAAGCCCCGACAAAACTGGCAGCTGAGGGGATATGCATACTAGTATGTGCAGGGTGATGTTAAAAAAGTCAACCGCGCAGACTCGAGTATTTGTAACCCCGGAATGTGAACATGTTGGCAAGTCGGGATCGCCACCGGAGGCACGAGAACCGGATGAAAACGATGGTTGCACTGAGCGTCAGCAAATACTAGCGATGTGATAGGTTCGGAAAGGTTGCTGCGAACCCAACCTGCTCGCTGATGATCAACTTGATGTCGGCAAGCTGTGAAACTTCAAAAAGTCGTGAAGAACCACGATTCATGTAGAGTCTTCACACGGCAAGGTTCGAGGTAGCCCAGTATGGCAGATGTGATTCAGTAATATTAAATATCAAGAAATTAGGAGATAATTACCTAGCCTCGTGATTTAGAGTTGGGTATAATCTGGTATAATCACAGGTTGCATGAACGCGCTGCCGCTGGTGGCGGCATTTTAGAAATATACTCCATTTACCCCACAGACAGGGTGCACCCAGAGTGATAGCCGTCTGACGTGAATTTCATGTCAAGGCAGAGTAGAAAGTTGAACCCAGAAGCCCAAGCAGAGGAGATCGAAAATAAGGATTTATCCCAGGGCGGAAATCGGCATCAGAGGACGTCTGAGATTCGGTTATGAACACCGTTGGCTTGCGAGGAGCCTCTGCGAGGCCATACGCAACAAGCTTGAATGCCAATCGCTGTCGATGTGGTCAGTTGAGCTCAGAGCCAACTCTGCGTTCAAGAATCAAAAGTCTCGAGTCTGACTCGGACGGTTGACCCAACATGAGAGGCCCGACTAAAGCCGACCATTGCCGACGGTGTAGGTACCGAAAAGTAATAAAAACAAACAACGGAGGCTATTTTAAGCCTTGGCCCATTGCACTGGCGCAGTGGCAGCTCACGGAATCAGGCGTTATAACAGGAAATGTGTAAGCATGGCACTATAGACAGACCCCAATGTCAGTGCTGTAAGGAGAATACAATAGAGACACAAGATAATGGAACAGAATGCAAACGTATGATGACGCTGGGTTGGTACAATGTGGCAACAAAAATGTAAAGGAATAATGAAGCGATAACAATGCTGGACGGGAGAACACGTATGAGGAATATGTTGACAGAAAAAAAAATACAGAAGCAAAAAAAAGATCGGGTTGTGTGTACAAAATCATGGTGGTATCACTGTTTGCCTTTGAGCGATTGCATCAAGGACTTGAGCCCACCGAATCGTTTACTGGTAGGGGCGGTTCGTGCAGCATCGCTGGCGGAGAATCCCATCTTCGTCAACTTGGTTTGACTGGCAAGATTTCTCGCCTGATCGCGCTTGCCTCTGACAGGCATCGACAAAGCATTCGGCGCCGTTGATACTCGGAACAGAGTAGGTCCTAGATCTGTGTCAGTATCGACTCCGTCCAGGGAACTGATACGACTCAGTCCGCCTGATTCTGGATCGGGAGTATGAGCACGCGGTGCATTCTTGGTGTATTTGTGATTGGTGGAGGGCATGGGCTTGGTTGGTTGGGTCGGAGAGTCAAGATCAGAGTCAATGACGGGTAGCTGCGATTCGACAGCAGACGTCGACCGAGACGGATGGTGGTTGGACTTTGCCGTATCTACAGATAGTAGGCGACGAGATGTGCCTGAGAAAAGGACTGACGTCAGTGTCCATTTAACAGCAATGAATTAAAAACATACTGTCTGCTGTTGAGGTAGCACCACTACTGGTATGTGGCCTCCTGGGTTCTTTGACTCGGTATTTAGTGCGCGCGGTGCTATCCCCCAAGCTGTATTGTCTGTTGACCCCAGCCCCAGGAGCCCTTGTGGTAGCAGGGATAGCCCCCTGCTGCATGAACTCAGCGGCTCTGGCACTTAGCGGGGCCTCTCCTGTATCCTTTACTGACTGGGTCGGGGTTGTTACAAGACCACCGGCGGATTCAGCCTCTCTCTGTTCTCGTAGCTTTCTCTCGAGCGCTAGACTCTCCCCGTATGCAGCCAGCCTAGCGCTAAGAGGCATCCATCCGGACCCGGCACTCTCGGGTTGGACCTGCAATGTGTCTGCATGTGCTGCCAGGTCCAATATATCCTGCTGTGCACGCTGTACGAGCGCTTCTGCCTGAGCATGCGATGATATAGATCCCATATCTATATCGAGCGGAGGTTGTGCGCGTCGTTCACCCACTCCTCCCCCAACACGCACTATGGGAGTGTCTGCGCTCTCCTCCAATCCGTTGACGTATCCCTCTGTCTGCGACTCCTCGATACGCAGGTCCTTCTCTATCACGCGTGGGGAGTCGGTTATCAGAGGATCTGTTTGTGGTGAAAGGATTGGAGTAGTGACGGTCATGCTGCCTCCGCTGCCACTGGTCGTGCCACTAGCGCTCATGAGCGGGTTATTACGGCTGTCCGTCGTACTTGTACTGCTGACAGAGTCACCTCGTCCGCGGGTATCCCCAGGGGCCGGGACCCGCAGAAGTTGGGGTACAGAGCTAGATCCTGACTCCTCGGGATCATAGAGAGGCATCGGCGGTGGCCTATGGATGCTGAACGGAAATTCAGCGCTTGCAGTCAACGAAGCAGCGGGGCCATCATTGGATAAAATCGGGGATAGCGACGATTCCGAGGACCCAAAGGATAATCCGCGATGTCTGGATCGGATCTCTGCCTGGAACTCAGACTTGGCTACTGTGGTTTCGGAAAGTTTCGAGGGGCCGATTGTCCGGCCATAGGCATACTCATCCTCTTCACCACCGGCTTCATCGCCTGCTGCATACTCTTCTTCTTCAGGTTGAGGAGGTGTGACATGTGCGATCTCAAAGTCGCTGACCGCAGCTGGCGCGGAGTCAGGTAATCGTTCCAGGCGGGCTCGAGGACTCGGTGATCCAGTCGCAGAGCCTGCACTTCCTGGTCTTCTTCCCGGAGAATCGGCATTCCTTTCTCTAAACTTCGTAAGAGACCCAGCACTGTTACTCGCCCTTAGTTGCGGACTCCCATCTCCATCCTTCCTCCCCTCACCCGGCGACCCACCAGACGATGGTGGATCGAACCTCAGCGCCCTAATGGCGCCTGGACTCTGTCCATTCGACGTGCTTCGGTTGTGCGCCCTCAGAATCCCTGGTCTCGATCCAGCCCTTCCATTGGGCCCACTACTCGTTCTCCCAGGGCCATCCACGCCACCAGATATGACTATATCATCATCAAACACCGCCGCGTTCCTATTTCCCGGACTTGTGGCACTTCCCCTAGACCCCGACCGATCACGCGAGTGGTTCTGCGCCGGGGCTCTAGGTCGCAGTATTCCTCTTGCCAGTGGACTGGTCGAAATAGACCCGACACTACTGAAACTCCCGTTCTCATCGAACGAGATGCCCAACCCCGAAGGAAGGTCGTAACGCGTACTTGAAGACGAGCCAGCACGGTCTCTTGTCTGATTCTGCTGCTGCTGAGCTAGGGCGTTGTGGAGATCGACGGCTAACGGCAACGGAGGCGGGGGAGGAGGAGTCTGCGATTGCTGTGGAAGATTGCTGGGTGGAGGAGGTGGTGGAGACTTGGGCTGGGACTGGGACGTGGAAGAGGTACGTGTGCGACCAGATGCGTCACTACCCATGCGAAAGCGGAAGCCAGAGCGACTCGTTGGAGGAGAGGTGCCGGCACTGTCGTTCAGGTTCACGCTTTGTGAAGGCGTGGATGAGTTGGATATGGGAATGGGAGAAGACCGAGGCGAGCTTGACATTGATGTGAGATTCAAGGCAGAGGAGTTCAGAGTGGTGACTGAGGAGAAAGGTAGGGACGTAGAGGTCGATGCCTGGTGAGACAGTGTTCTGTCGAGCGGAACACTGCCTTCTCCAGCTTGACCCTTCTTGAAGATGTTCATCAAGGAGTACTTGGTTCCCAGCATTCGACCTGCTCCGCCACGTCCGAACGGGTGGGTGGCGGGCTCGTTGTCTCTCTCTGCGTCGGTCCCGGCAGAACGTGGTCGTCGCTGACTTGGTGGGGCTTTATTAAGAGTCGAGGACTTCCCATTCCGAGGGGACGAGGTAGACTGAGGAGGAGGATATGCAATATGAGGCAGTGAAGGCCGCCGCGAATTGTAGTCAATGGGACTTGGACTCGGCGTATGACGCCCGTAATCAATGGGAGATCCAGGTGTAGGGTATTCGCCTCGCGCTCTGATGGGAGAACCGGGTGGTGTCTGCGATATGGCGAGATTATTGGATGATGACAAAGGTGCTGGAGGGGGTCTCAGATAGGATTCTGACATGCCCGACGAGGAAGTCTTCAGGAGGTTCAGAGCAGTGTCAATGGAACGTTTGACCTGGAGGCGCTTGCGTCCCGTCGAAGCAGTGACTTCGGCTTCGGTTCCAAAAGATCCATGTCGTTCGCGATTAGCGCCATACATGCCCATGGGTCCAAACTCGTCGAGAACCACAGGTCCTTCTCTTTCTCGTAAGTCCCTATCCTTGTTCTCAACCCAGGTTCTTAGCACTTCGGCACACTCGAGCCACCCGTGTTGACGCGCAAGCATCTCTGGCGTGATGCCGTGCTTGTCCGCCAGGTTTGCGTGCGCACCTCGTAGAAGGAGTGTTGTAATGACATTCTTGTTGCCATTGGCTGCGGCAAAGTGAAGGGGGGTGGATCCGGAAGCGCCAACGATAGGAGCGGATGCGTCCCGATTCTTGCCATCAGTGTAACGTCGAGGCAGTCTGGAGTGGCGTGGGGGTGATAAGAGGACAAAACGGAATCAAAATCAGCGGTAATAAATGGATTACGATGGCTAATCATGCATACCTTGGGGCGTTGACATCTGCGCCATGCTCGATCAATAGTTTCACGACCTGCTCATCACCGCCCGCACAGGCAGCATGTAAGGGCAGGACACCGCCGAGAACCGAGTTAATTGGCTGCCCACGAGCGAGTGCGTACTCGACAAGCCCGACATTGCCTGCAGCAGCAGCTGAATGCAAATCAAAGTTGGGAACTATCGACAAAGTCAAGTCAGACCTGGGGTAACAAGAAAGGGAAAGCAGATGCCACTGACATTCAGTTACCACGTTGAATCTCGCCTCCACTTTGGAATTTGCATTGGTCCGCAGAGGGACAGGCATGACGGGGGGAGCAAGACAATGGCGAAGATGCGATGGTAGTGGTTGAAGATGAAGTTAAAAATGAATCAGAAAGATGTGGGCGCCAAATGAGTGAGTTGTAGTGATCCAGATGCTATTGTCTCAGATGTTGCCGAGCTGAGCTGGCCGGGCTTGCTCAACCTTGCTCACTGCCTCGATGACTGCTGCTCACTGTTGGCGACGACGACAAAGGGGAAAGGTGACTAGCACCACATTGAGCTCCATCGGCACTTGAAGGCAGCGATTCCTTTTCCGCTTTATCTCATCTCCGCGTACCTCGCCGCCTGATAAGATATCCATGTGCTACAACCAGGGTCCGTCCTGGTAACGGTCAGTAACCTTCATAACCTTTCAATTCTGACAACAAGGCATATCAGGATTCGAAGGCCTTCTTCTTTACACTGTCGACGAGTCGCTGAGTTCAGATCTCTACCAATAGCTTCAGGATAATCGGATGATACGGATATCTTGAAATATCTGCTGCCTCTGCTCTCCTCGTGCTTCCTACTCTGATCCTCCACTCGTCTGCATGGCAACTACCCCACAGTTCACATCCCTTCGTTTACACCGAGGACACAGGCACAAAGATCACAAAAAGATCAATACATCAACAATACATGATCATCCTTGGATCATATCATCCTCACAATACCCTGCACAATATCGACTGTTCGTTCTGTTACATCCTTGTCTCCGGACCATCGTGCTCCGTACCCACTAATCATGATTCATGACAGCTTGTCGGCGAGCTTCCACGGTGCCCTTGTCTGTAAACCCTTCGTAATCTGCACCCGCGAATCGACCGAGGGTCTAGAACTACTTCCGTACATGCCCTCCTTTATGGCAGCGCTTTTCTCGAAAGCCAGTTACCGTGGCGCCCAAGGGCGCTCATCACCCCCACAGTCCTCGGATCCGGACGAATGACCATCAGATTTACCTCTCCGTACTTGTTGATGAACGTTAACTTCCTGGTTCATCAGCGAATACAATGATTCTTCAATCCAACACCGCCGACGCTGTCCTTGCATCGTCCCCCGGAAGAAACATTCAATCCATATCTGATAATGATTCGAACTGGGCTAACTGCCCCTGTGCGCTGGCATCTTCGCTTGCGGCGGTGCTACACCATATGCTACCCAAAGTTCAATCACTGGCATCTCAGGGTTTTGCTCAACAACTCTTAGTTGAAACCCATCCAAGGGAGCGAGAAGCTTATCTTTTTCTTGCAGCCATCTTACTAGCCATTCCGGCTGTGACGGAGTCCCTGCCTCACTTCGGATCCGGAGTGAGATTTACTGTTCTGTGGCGTTCAGAAGACTTGAACGTGGCCTTGTACAATTGCAACATCCAAATCCCCTTCCGAGTTCACCGCCGATTCGCCAGTGCTGGGAATTGACTTGCAGTACTCTCTACAAGTCAAGTTGTCCAATGGCAAAAGAGCGCTAGAAGCTGTATATGCTTCAAGTTGGCCTGTACGTCAGTCTGGATGATATTTCAAGTCGGTAAACGATTCCTTTTTTGGCCCATGTGCAATTGGTAGAAGTAGTGAATAGGGAGAACGAGAGAGATTATGTACAAAGTATTCATTTCATGTTATTCTATCTAGTATATACAAGGGCGATAAACTTGCTAGTACAATGCTACAACAATGGAATTAACTCAACCGGGAGTTTCTAATCAGTGGTTCGAGACGAGGAACGGAAATTAATACAGGGACTATGGTACTGGTAAAATACATTGAGTGAGCAGTCGAAGAATGGTAACTTGTGAGCTTTTGTTGAGAACAGTAGAACACACCGTTCATCTGTAGTGAACAGGGGTAGCCTGCATATTCAAGTTGATCCCATGCACATCACTGGAACCACCGCCAATCCTGTTTTCTTCGACCTTGACCTCGTCATACGAGAGCGACATCGAATGGTTCATGTTGTACCTCGGGATGCTATTACTGTGATCGTGAACCAAATTGACGCTGTGGTGTGACGGAGAGTCGAATATGCCTGTGGGTGTTATGGAGGTGGGAGAGCTCCACTCATACCCGTGCATTGAATGTGGGGACACGGAGGGAGAATGGTAAACGCTTTGGCTGTCGAATGATTCCTGTGCCATTGGCGAAGGAATGATCATCGGAGGAGTGCCACCCCTCAAGTTGGCCATGTCGTTCTTCCAGCCTTGTTCTTGTGCCAAGGCGCTGAGCACGGTGACGGCTATGCGAGCAGTGTCACTGGAGTCCCCACCATCCGAGCCAATCTGTAGCATTCGCGAAAACACTCCGATCGTCCGCTCGATCAATGGTTCTGCTTCATGAGGTCGATCTTGCCAGGGGTGCTGGGTCAGAACACATATGAGAGTGACGGCAGCATCGAAGAGGGACCAGGATATTTCGAACGACCCATTCGTTATCGCAGCATCGTGTGCATCGCATTGCAAGCGTACAAGATCCATCGCTACAGCGATGCATATGCCTCGACTGCGTTTTCGGGACATCGTCGGGCCGTACACGCCCAAGAATTGGAACGCTTCTTTGTTGGTGATGAGCGCGAGGTGCAGTTTCATCCTGCAGATGAGATAATACGTAGCCAGGGTGTGGCGTTGACGTGCTAGCGTAGTGGAATTCCCACCGTCGGGATTATCACCGACGTGAGGTGAAGAACCTTGTCCGGAGATCTGGCGAAATTCGTGGGGTAGATGAGCCTCCCATTGTTCGAATCTGATGTCCAGCTCGTATACACTGGGGCCAGTGGGGTTATGGATGCTGAAACACTGTAGGTGAAGAGTTAGATCTGGAAATAGCCGAGAGTTCCGAGCGAGCGGCTACCTTTTCCATCGCTTCGCCTGCGAGGTTACTGAGTTGGATTAAAGCTGTCTGATACAGGTCAAACGCATTGCGGGTGCCATCGGTGTTCGTCGGCAATGGCATCGCAACGTCGTGGGAGTCTCTGACGGTCATCTGCGGCCTGCCTAGAATATACGAATACATTCTGTTTCGATAGAATGATGAGCTCATATCGCAAACGAGATCTGAATGGCTCACTTGTCCCAAATGACTAGACCCCACCAAGCACGTCTGCGTAACAGCTTGTCCTCCTCCGACATCGCTTGCCACTCGCGCCATCCAGAGTCACGGTGCAGACCGATCGCTTGAGCGGCCCGAGTCCAATGACCTGCCATCTTCCAAGCTTCACTGAGATGACCCCGGTCGGCGAGATAGTTGCAGAGCAGAGGAGCCGCCAGGCAGCTGAGCACGGTTCCGTCTGCGGCAGAGTCCACCCCACAGAAATATGGGCGATTGAGGTAGTTGTTATCAGCAATGCGCAGCGCGACTGTGGAATACATGTAGTGATGTTCAGCATCTTCAACGCTGTTATCTGTGAGGATGGAGTGGTCCTTCGGGGCCAATGCGAGGATTGCAAAGAATAGCGCCAGCCAGTTGGCATTAATTTGCGTTCCTAGGCCATCTGGATATTGCAGGAAAGTATAGACTTGTGAGAACGTTTTCTGGAACCAATGCTCCGGTATGCCGAACCGCCAGTTGACCTCGAGAAAGAAGGATTTCAGAAGACTGGAGGCGACTGCCATTGGAGGGAGATTATGAACGAGTTGCAGAAGAGTCGTCGTCGATGGGGCAGGACAGAGTTGGTGTATGACTTTTGAGTTGATAGACGTTGACTCTGCCGATTTCGCGTGAAAGAAGCGAAAGTTGTCTTCTTTAGATATCTAGAAAGCATCCTGTCAGAAAGGCACAGAGTAGATAGAGCAGTGTTGTGTTTACCGAGTGCAGGGCATCGAGGGAAGTTCCTCTGCCCACGTACTCTCCGTGATGAGCGACGGAAAGCTGTGAGAGAGTGGAAGCAGTCTCATAAGTGTCTTGAGACAATGCCGTGATGGAGAATATGGGTTCGCTGTCGTCTTCCTGGGACAAAGGCTCCGGGGACGAATAGCATGATCGAGTGGACGGTGATTGCAAAGACATTTCGGAGTTGTGAGGCGAGAAATCGGTCAGAAAGAGGGAGGGGAAGTCAGGATAGTTGACATCGAATGCACTCGGCCGAGCTTGTCCTGCTTCCTCATTATGAGCATGAGCATATCGAAGGTTTTGCATGGTTTGTTCCTGAAGGGATTTTTCGAGAGTCGCGATGCGGGCGATGAGGTGTGCCATGGAGGGCTCACTGTCCGCCGATGCTTGTGGTTTGGGGATATGAGGAGGTCGCTGTGGTGGGGGACGGGCAACAGGTACTGTCTCCCAGCGACAGAGGTGGGAAACGCCGCGGGATACACAGAGGCCACAGGGGTACTTTCGATCACATCTCTGCAAAGGATGTCATTCCTTATGAGCACACGTGGGGAATCTGAGATATCATCGAGATTCTTACCTGCCGACGCTTGGTACATTCGACACAGCTGAGCCGAAGGCGTCGTCGAGTCTTCTTTTCCTTGCCAGTGTGGGGTTGGGTCGTAGTTGAATTCATCTATACGAGTACTCCGGCTTGGAAGGGATGGGTTCTTTGAACATTCGTTGGGTCTTTTATGCATTGGCTGTCCACATTGTTTGATTACCGAGGTATCTAAAGCAGATATCCTTGCGAAGCCATATCATTTCTGGACAGGTAAATATAAGTGGTTTGGTACCGATGATAACGTACACATTTACCCAGGAAGATCCTAGGCTAACACATGACCTAGACTCCGAGAAGTCGTTTTCCCCCTTGCCACACCGCAAAGCTGACGGCAGTCATCGGCACAACCTTCAGGTAACCGATGCTTAATCCAACGTAGAAGCCTTTCCATCCACCAGACCTCCATATACCACGGACTGTTTCTTCCCAACGCAGCCATCGATCCGGATGAGTAATGCCCCCAACTTGCATTCTTCTTCGTATGACCTCAAATGGGTAGGAAACTGTCTGCGCCATAGCTCCCGACACAGCGCCGATGGCTAAGTCGGCGAGAGGAGTAGGCTTTGCACGCCCCGTCTTCTGATCCGGGAGGAGACGGGCGTGCAAATAACCCCAGCTTAGGAATGATACGCCAGCATAGGGTATCATACCTGTGATGGTGGCGGTGAATCCACGATAAAATTTCAATGCAGGGAAGCGATTGAAAATGTGTTTCGTGCTGACAGTGGCCCCTTGACGAGGAACTGATTCTGATACCACTGAATGCTCGTAATATATTTGATGAAGCGCCCGAGTGAGTGAAGGTCGAGCAGCGGAGGTGGAATTCTCGGATGGTCGTGTTTGGAAGGCCATTCGAACCCGGATGACCTCCAAAGGGTAAGTGAAGAACACAGAGCACATCCCTATACAAAAAAGTCGTGAGTGTGGAGCGGACGGACGCGCGTTTCGGAAAGACCTGAGATTGCGCCTGCCGCAAATCTGCGAGCATTGGTCTCTTGCTGTCTGGTTGGCATCAAAATCTATTTTTGAGCTTAAGTTAGGCCAGAAACGATAGCGAAGAAACCCAATTCGCTGACAAGATGGATTTGGTCGTATGCCATGAACTTGATAGCAGCATATGGGAAGATGCGCAGAAGGGTCACAGAATGCCCTTGCAAGAGCCCTCGTATGCCTGCGTCTTTGTATATTTGAGTGCCAGCACGAAATGCACCACTCCAGGTCCCTAGTGCCAGAGGTAGGATCAGCGTGTTGTGTGATATTCCTTGTCGAGTTGGCGCACCTGCATATTTCCGGAACTCAGGATTGGATGCTTGGAAAAGTATTTTCACTCGATCAAGAGGTGCGACCACTGTCTTCGCCTGTGCAGTGATAATGATCAGTTGAAGGCAAGGTAGAACATCCAAGATTTCAGGATATCACGTACCACACAGCCTGCTACACCCCCCGCGAGACCCGAACGAATTATGAAGCCGAAGCTCTGCTTGTCCCGCTTAGTGGAGACATTCGAACTCATTTGCAGTGAAAAGCACACGTCTCATGTGAATGAAAGGAACAAAGCAAGATTAAGACGTCGAGGACAATAGCATCGAGGGAGTCCTTGGGTAAATGATGTCGATGAAGGCTGAGCAAGACGATCGGCAAGGCGGCTCTCCGTCATCATCATCGTGTGGGAAACAAACAAGGACACGCTCCAAAACGCGTCGGCAACCTTGAACTTGGTTTTTCTCGTACACCATGTCTGCTAAAGTGAAATCGGACGTGAAGATACTGAAAGGACAAGAAGGTCGGTCTTGTTCATCTGAATTCTAGTGTGCGCGCTGAACCCATGACATCGGTCACAAGCTGAAGACAAGGTTCTCGAATATGTCAAAAGGGTGCGCTATCTTCACTTTCAGTCCCTCAAAGGCCCTTGCTGACTCTTGAAAATGTACAGATGAATCGACCATATGGTGCTGTAGATGTCGCTGCCAATCTCAAGGGTGCTGTTCCAAAAACAGCAACGCAAAAGATCCTGGTGAGCCTAGCAGAAAAGGGTGAATTGGTGCAGAAGACTTATGGTCAGTATGTCGCCGCTACCGCGCCGTTGCGCTCACGAAAGTGTATATTATTGCAGGGAAAACGACCTTCTTCGTCGCAAACCAAGCTAAGATTGATACCATGCCATCCGATGCGATCGCGCTCCTGGAGGCGGAATACAAGACCGTGGACGAGGAAAATAAAGTTCTAAGCTCAGAAATCAAGTCCGCAAACTCAGGTTACAAGACCGTATCGTTAGCCTCGATATACGTATACTGACGCCTTTCCGAAAGAATTGACCAAACTGAAAGCCAGTCCTTCTGACGCAGAATGTGCCCTTCAAGTTGCCGAAATCACCCAGGCAGTACGTATAACTCCATCGGCCCTCCTAACCGGTTCCTGTATGAGTCTTGATGGTCTCATGTCTAGATCGCGAAGAAGGCCGCTCTACTCCAACCTCTTCGGTCGGGCGCCTCTCTCGTCTCACCAGAAGACTTGGCTCAAGTGGAGGCTGATTGGACCAAATGGCGTAATGAATGGATACGTCGTAGAAAGGTTTTCAACTCGTGAGTTTCCGCCACAGTCGAACAGATGGAGACACTTGAGGTTATCATCAGTATGGCACTGACGGCATGGACCCTATCAGGTTCTGGCAAATGGCGACAGACCCACTTCCTCCACAAGATGCAGCTGCCTTGTCTGAAGACCTGGGAATCGAACTTGATACTGCAGAACACCTCTCCGTCGAACGCGGTTCACTATGTAACGTCCAGAAAACCTCAAGTTCGTTGAAAAGGAAGAGATAGGACCGGTCCTCAAGCCTCATGCTCTGCTTCTGCTTTCGTGCTCTTGTTCCCCTCGCTCTTCACAATGTTTGCCGTATTGCCCTGGGTTTCTTTTCATGGCTCTGTTTTTGCTGTTGCCTTAGTGATTCATACTATGTCTATTATTGCTCCGGAATGTATGATATGTCCTGTTTTCCGCCGCCACACGGCAGTGCTCAATTTGCAATAATCCTGAACTACTATTCCTTCTCCTCTGAAGTCATATGGACGTCGCATAAGTATGATCTGATTTACTCCCATACCGAGCCGCAGCTCTCCGACTGTCATGGATGTGCCTTTCGATCTCAAGCTTCTGCATGTTCTACTCCGTTTTCAACGCCGCTTCTTGTCGCGGACACATGATGCTTATCGGGCTAAGCTAAGTAGGCAAGTTCCGCGGTCATGATCGCCCAGATAACGATTGAGCTGAGAAGCACTTGACGTCCCGATGACTATTGATTGTGTGTAATGATGGCTCCCCTGCACTAGCATTCAGGGAGGATCGCTCTCTGCAACCAATCCTCCCCGGACCCACAAGTGTGGCCACACAACATCATCGACCAGTAAATTGTGCTTCCGCGGCTCATCTGGTCTCAAGGCCTCAAGTCTCACTGCACTCGTACTTACGGTTCAGCAACCTTCAGACGTGAGATAAAATTCTAATACCAATGTATCCACGACCTAAGCCACAATTCCGCCAAAGATGTTTCAGATATCGGTTGCATCGGAACCTCTACCACTTCGGACCTCCAGGCACCTGTGAGCGCACTTTCCCCACCAATCACAAGAGCTACCCCATGTTTCTCCGTGTTACGGTCCCTTTCAGCGGCGACCTGTCTTCTCTAGCTGGCTCCTGAAGCAGATTCATTGATGTATATGTCGCCGAAGTGTACCGGACTGGGTTTCGCTAGCACTAAAGGTGTGCAAAATATTCCCACTGTCGGTATGTTGCCGTCATGATCGTTCCGGTCATCCTGACTGATTGCGCAAGGCGTCTTTACAAGTGAACGGTGTGGTGTGCCCCCCATCGACATCTATCATCCTCTCCTGTGCTGCCACCCGCCCCTACCATTAGGCACAGATCGCCGCCGAGTCGTCGACCTAATCATTGTGCCTCGAGATGCCGCTACTCACTAATAAAAGACAAAGCTCAAACACCTGAAACAACCCAATTGCACAGTGACAAGGACATGTCGGACGAACTGGCATCTGACGATCGACGTGCATCGGGGAGACCTTGAACAACATGGACAAATTTTTAATCGATCACCGATTGCATCGACACGAGGGACAGCGCCGGGAAGATTCATCGCACATAACAGAAGGCAATCATTAAATCGGTCTCTAAACCCAACCTACTGATTTAGTGTGTATCACCGTCAGTTGATGTCGAACCATCGTCATGCGTCTCCCGGACAATCATGCAGCCTAGACCTTTCGACCAGCTACTTGACCGAACTTCCCAGGCGTTGCATAACATGAATTGGAAGGACGGCCTGCGAGGGGTGCGGAATACTGATAATAATTCCAGAAGGAAGGGACAGTGTGAACTGAGGTATCATGTCGATCTGCCTTGTACGACTCGGAAATGATGCTGATGCTGCACACTCACATACTAGGACGGACCGGGCTCTCGTCCCAGCCCGATTCTGCAGAAATTCCCCCGTTTTCTTCCCTACCTTGAGGCAATTACAAATTACGGGCACAGTCGTAGCTGCAAGGCTTCTTATCAGCGTGGTAAGATGGGCGACCAAAGCACAAGTTGCTACTTACCGAGGCTGTAGCCGTCTATCGTCCATAATTCCAATGTCCCGCCACGCGTGGCCTTTTGTTTATTGTACAGATTCGGTCCCTTTAGAAACGGATTCCGGCCAAGGTTTCCAAAGCTGCCGTGTCCAACGCATAGTAGAACTCCCGCCACAGATGTCTACCAGTTCAAGTCGGAATACGAGTCGTGGGGATTCCTGGGGAATACCTGGGGCTAGGAATTTCCTGTCTAAATTCGGTGCCGAGGAATACGCAGCTCTCAATATACGGAAGTAATCAGATGATGCCTTGTAGTTCAAATCACGACCAGCGACCTGAAGAGGATTCTTGTGGCGTTAACGTGAGAGCTTAGAGAACTTTGAAGCTGCAGCGCGACATTGCATGCGCCCGGAGTGAATCACACGGCACAAACCGGTCCCTATTTTAGCAACGCTCCAAAATACCGACTGGTCGAGCTCGCGAGGTTCTAGGAAAGTAGTTATAACTTACGACAGACTTACGAGAAGATAAACAGCCTCAGGCTGAGGCGTGTTAACTTGAATAGCTCCGGCCCCCGTGCCCTATAACGAGACCTAGCAAGAATTCTCCCAGGAACCTAAAGCCACAGAATCAACCTCGAGAAACAAAAAAATGTAAGCAATTACTCATCTTCATTCCAAGGCTCAAAGTCCAATCCGCACGCCCACCTAGGGGCAATACTGTGAGTAAACACGATCATGATATTGTTACAAGCTTAAGGATGTATAGCCTTCGAGGATCAGCATGAAAGGACTTATCTTAGTGAGTGATATCCCTTTACCGTGTCCTTCCGTCTCCTCTTCCCGAAATTCATAGAGCGTGTCTGCTACGGATGTTAACTTTCTTGCATTTTGTTCGGCCTACGGGGTAGAGAAATCACGCGAAATCACGTGCAATACCATGACCTGTTTGCAGGTGGCGGTGCACTGGCGATACACATTGACAACATGAAGACATCCCCAGCGCAGTAAACGATCTTTGAAGTTGGAGAGGATGGATAGGCCTGGAGGGATGGATGCGTAACTCATGATGATTCGGTTATTGATGGTTGCGTCGTTACATAATAAGCTTCATATCTACGCGATGATCATTGCTGCCGGCGGCCGGTTGCCTTCATGCTACAAAAGATCACAGCAAGATCACAGAGTCAGTTCTCAGTGCAAGTATGGTAGGATGTCAGATCGACAAAAAGTAGCTAGGGTCTATAAAAACGAAAACAGAAAGCTATGTATACTAATGAAAAACTTGAACGAATGAAAAACGCAACAAAGAAAGGAGAACGGAAAACCTTTGGAGGAAAGAGCACAACCGCTGATTATGATATGAGAACTCGACATGTGTGTGATACGAGTTACAGTGTTCCACATGTTGCCTCCCTCGCGCCACCGCGATGAGAAAACCACCCTCCCCTGCATCCATCGTCGTCCTCCTGCCCCTAACAGACAACGCAGCACTTGCTGCCCTTCTCCTCCTCCACCCCACTCTTCGCGCTACTTCTCCGCCTATGATGTCTTCCCTCGCCCACACCACCCGCCCCTCCGGGCACGCCATCGCGCATCAACATGCTTGCACGCGTAGCCGTTTCGAACACATCATCAACGCCCTCAATTTTCAGCGCCGAGCATTCCTTGTACGCCCGCGCGCCGATAGCATGTGCGACGCGTTCCCCTCGTTCTCGGGTGACCCATTGGGTGTCGGTGGCGGAGATCGTGGAGGAGGAGGGGCGGAGGTCAGCTTTGCATCCGACTAGGATAACGGGGATGGTAGGGCCGCAGATGCTGCGGACTTCTTCTATCCACTTTGATGTACGATGATGCGCATCAGTAAAAGTATAAATAGGCAGAATGGACGCGAACCTTGGTTTCGACGTTCTCAAGCGAGTCAGGTGTGTCAAGGGCGAATGCGATAAGTATAACGTGAGATTTGGAATATGACATAGGGCGTAGGCGCTATGACAGAACATCAGTTGTTTTTCGAAACATATGAGATAATAAAAACGCACTTCGTATTCTTCCTGGCCACTACCGACCCGAATAAGCGAGATACACATTCGAGATTACGAATTAATTAGTCAGTGTGAGGACAGAGGGGAAGGGGAAAGGTAATGGGCGCACGCAGTATCCCATAGGGCCAGCTGGACTGGTTTCTCGTCGAGTCTGATTTCAGCTACATAGTTGTCGAATACGGCTAGAGTGAAAGAATGAGTGGTGGCGGCAATGTGAGCAGATTTTCAAGCGCACTCGGTTGCTATTGCAACCAGCAGAAACGGTCGGTCAGTGATTATTCGTATGAGAAACGAGAACGAAAACACACGTATTCCTTGGGAAACTCTCCCAGGGCGAACGAACATAACAGTGATGTCTTTCCGCAAGCACCTACAACGACAGAACCGTCTCAGTACGTGTCCAACCTCAATGTGAGATAATACCCACCATCACCGACAATGACGAGTTTCCTCCGAATCTAGCGCAGCAAGAAAACGAATAAGCTTGAGCAGGTGCACAGTTAAAAGCTGTACGGACAGGATTTTGTGATGACATGGGGGTATTGTTCCGAGCGCAGGGCGCAAATCCAGGTATGAAGGTTTATAAGTGATGCCTGGCAAATAGGCCCTAAGATAAATGATAAGAAAAGGGAAGAGTAGGAATGTAAGGAAGAAGATGAAGAGCGGGTCAGACGTCACAGCCTCGGGGATGGTCAAGGCTGCGCCCTGTTTATGTGTGGCTATTATTTGGGGAGGATCTGATGATGTCATCAATCGATCCGTCGGCCACTGCCAGTGCCTGCTTCGACACTACCATCAACGGTCTCTGTTCCCCGACCACTGCCAGCCCGCCCTTTCCCTTCTATGTAGTATCCATCTCCCGACCTCATCTTATAATTCAAACACTTCTTCAGCACGTAAATATTCACCTTGTCCACGTCCAAGTTGGCCGGCAAACTCATCCTTTCAGGCTCTTCGAACGTTCCAGGCGCGGCCAACATGTGAACTTGTGAAGAGCACGAAGAGTCTAGCTATTCAAGAAGACCGTGCGTGAGATCCTGAGGTAAGTACTTCCCGGCGTTGCGTCGTCACCGGTCCCTTCTTCGACTCGAAAACTCTATTCTTAACTCTATGATATGAATTTCAACGGCTCAAGCCGATCCACCGATAGGAATCGATGCACCAGGATGCACGGTGCAAATCCTCCACAGATTTCCGCCGTATTGCCTGTTTCCGCGGCCGCCCTTTCCTGGTTCTCAAATATGCCAATGCTCTGCGAGGCTGTGCAGCACATGGTCCTTGGCGGTTCTCTGTGTTTCAACTACAAGTTTTTTCGTTTATTTCTCCGATTGCATTCTACGACTCCATCTACATGTGCACTGTAGGCCGATCATCGACAGATCCGAAGAACATGGGTTCGCGATAACCACGATGTCTCCTTGTATTCCATGACCCTTCCCCGAGCTTCCCGAATCATCTTCGGCGCGGAGCTTCAAGCGCGAGTGGTTCGACCTTGTTATTTCAAAAGAAGGATAAAAACACTGTAGTAACACAGTGCCTTGTCTGATAATGCATCACCACGGGTCACCACCGGGGAGCGTGTTGGAAGGTTCAGTTGCTCCAGTTGCCTAGATGGACTCTTCGTACAGGAGATACGCCTTATCGGAACCACCAGATATCCCTACATAGGCCTACACTGGCCCTACACTGGTGGTGCTTCTTTCTTCTTCAGTTCTTCGTCTCAATAAGGATCGCTAGAATTTCCGCCTTTACGCCACCAGACGCCACCCATGTGTGTACTTCGCATTTTACTCCACGCTTGGGCATGTTTCGACGCCAAGACAACCATATGGTCGACCTCGTCACATTGAAACAAAGACCTATGGGGCCTCATAACTAATTCCTCTCCGTCGCCCCTAGTAGTGGTAACCACGCAGTCTGCGTCGCGATCATGATCGGCTCCTTTTATTGGTCCCAGCACACAGGACGCGGCGGCTCGGTACTCTTGACAACTACAGACGCACTTGTACACCGACAGCCGGAAGAGCTGTCGGAAGAGCCATAACATTTTCTCGGTAACCTTGAAAACCTGACAAACGCGCTTGTTCCCTGGCAGTCGGAGGAGCCATTAGAAGAGCCGGAAATATTCACTGTCCCGACTCCCCTGGGCTCGAAGAGAATGCTCATACACATCCTGTCTGTCTTGGGTCTGGAGTCGGATGGACTCGACTCTGGATTGATTGGCGTGTACCTCGCTTGCATAGCAATGTAGCGGTATCTGTGAATTTTGCGCTGCTACTTCCGAGGCTCCCATTATGAAAACAATAGCGCATCCTTGTCTACGCCTCAGCCTTGTACGTTCAACTGTTTCACGACACACGCCCAAATTACAGTGTACACAGCATCGACTGTACTGAACGGCCATATTCTACAACTTGAACATCCGACCTTTTTTCGGTATCTAGGTTTTAATCAAGAAGCGGAAGGTTGATCAATACCGACGGCGGTCTTCAACTCACAGCCTCCGCGTTATATTAACACCTGCCCCAGGAAAGTACGCTTTGTCGACTCTACCGACGGTGTATCTCGCCCGAATGGATCATCTTTGTAGGCCTGGAACCTCGGCTTTCTTGCTCTGTCAGAATTGATGTTGCCTCCAACACAGTTGAACACACTGCACAGTGATCGGGCCTGGCCAACATATTTTTGAAGGATCGATAGATTGGAAGAGTAACAAACGTCCAGGGGTAAAAATCGGCATTGGGTCGTCTCCGAGTATTTTCCCCCGCTCAAAGTACTTTGTTCGCTACGCACAACCTTCCGATGAATGTAATGTACTAAGATTGGACGTGGGCACAGTGGATCGAATGATTGGGACTCTTGAAATAGTGGATCTAACACGACGGTCACTACCGGCCGAATTCTACACAAGATACAACTGTCTACTAAATCCCCCGTCGCAGTCCAGTCCATCTTCAATATTTCTGGCATGTCTAGGAAATACAGGCCACAATAACCCTCGTCAAAGGAACACCGGACTCAGGAGTAAGCTATCATGATATTTTCTCGACTGACAAAGCTCTGGAGCACGATTCTGAGGCCGGTCGCCCTTAGTAACTCTAGCCGCGCCATAGCTTGAACGCCGAATTTATGTTCCACGGATGTGAAGCGTAGAGACTCCATGCATGCAATCCCACTACTGCCAGGTAGGTTTATGGACGCAGGTAGACAGCGAGATTCTAGCATGTCCAGTAGGATCGCCTCGTCGAAGGGCCATATGACGAAGAGCTCGATGTGCGACAATCGAGGAACGAGACAATGCTCGTTGCCCGAGGACGATTGAGAGTAGGCGAGGGCCGTCAGGAATGCAGTTGTCACAATCGGGCGTTCAATCTCTTGTTCTAAAGGCTCTGTGATTTTGAGCGTGGTGAGGGTGGGAACCACTTTGAGGATTTCGATGAGTTCGGTATCAGATATGTCCATGTTGTCCATATCGAGAGTGTGCAGATGGCACGACGATCGATAGAGTAGTGATATGAAGCTTTCTTGCGGCCAGATATTTGGCCCATGTCTCAAAGTGAGATCGCGGAGGTGTGGAAGTGTCCAAGCGTCAAACAGGAGTGCCACTCGGTCACCTGGATGCTCAGTGTCTCCAAAGGAGGACATCCGCATGGACCGGAGATTCGAAGATACCTGCGGGTAAACGTCTTCGCCATGGTAGACCAAATGACACATTTCCAAGAAGATGAGGTTATGACATGCTTCGAATAAATCCATGAAATTTTCAACAGAGCACTGATTCCCCTCCAGAGTAGTGAGTTGATGTAATGGCAGTGTAGCGGTGCTAAATTCATGTTTGATGGAGAGCTCACGGAGCTTGGGACATGTTCGAAAGAACCGCATTTCATCGGAGTCGTCTTCATCGGAGTCGTCATCATCGGAGTCGTCATTCCATCCCTCCGCGCTGATGTGCAAGTTCTCCAGTAGTGGCAAATTGCCTTCAATAGCTGCCAGCGCACTGTTTTCCGCGGTAAGGTCCTCAGGCCAAACCTGGAGTTCTGCCTCTCGCCACCTATGAGACACGGAGGCGAGGAGACGAAGGACAGGATGATCTGGGCGGATATCGTCTTCGTTGTGAACGCTTATCACATATATCGACAACGGAGCTGGGTACGAGCGATCGAAGTAGGTCTCCATCAGACCTAAAATACGCGGATCCACGGTTTCACCAGAATCTTCTGTAGTGGCAGATGGAAGGTCATCCAAACCGACTCCGATGGAAGACCAAAGGCCCTTGAATGATAGCGCTATATTCCTCCAACGTACACAGACCTGTCCAAGAAACAACGCCGTCGCTACAAAGCCTTTATGCCTTTCCCATAGGTCAACTTTGTGCTGGAAGACTTGTGTCGCCAATTCGGTCGGGAGTCGACGAATGGGAGCCTTCAAGCCGTTGAGATTGACAACATGAGCTTTGAGCTTATCGTACTGGCTGTTCAACATGTCCAATGTGGAGCGAAGTCTCAGGATCTCCTGTTCGTGGCGTTCGAGAGCATGGTCGAGCTGGGGAAGGGAGTTATCTATCTCAAGAAGATCGGATGGAGTAGGGATGTAGCCTGTACGAAGTCTGGAGAGCGTTTCTTGAAGAACGGTATCATCAGGTATCGATAAGGTGTCATTGCATCCAGTGCACAGGACGGTCAACGAGGGTGTCACTGGATCCATCTTGCCAGCGGACTAAGCAATTTCCTGTGATTTCAGTAAGTACATCAAGCAGTCATTGAGTGAGCTGAAGTCTCACAAGTCAGGCTTCGTGCAAAAGATGCAAAAGTATAAGATACAGTAGGGAAGAACGTCAAAGCTGCGTAAAGGTTCGAGTGGCACCAAGTCAAGAGTGAAAGAAACGATGGAGAAAGCTTTTGGCGGCTTTCATGGCGGGACTACCCGGGCCGTAGCACCATCACGCTTTGCTTTCAACACACATCAACAACGAAAACGACTTCGGATTCGAGACGCAACGCGCGTCGCGTACTGCAGCGTCAAAAAAGAGTTTCCTTAACCTCAAACGATGGATATGGGGTGATCTGGTATCATCACATTGATTGGAGTAGAGCAAGTACTTGAGCTTACTTTGACTTTGATGCCAATCCAAGGGCCATAATGAAGTTAAGTATTGAGCTGAACGCGCGTTCGAGGAGTACAAAAAAGACGTGTGGACCAAACTTGTGACGGGAGGAAAGTAGCATGAGAAGGAAGTTCGCAGCAAGGAAGCTGTGGATATCAACGGAGAAGTTGCTAGAGGAATGCTAACGAACGTGTCCTTCAGTGCAGGACGAGTCTCAATCCTTCCGACCTCATCTCCTGTAGCCGGGACAAACATTGGGCACCAAGCTCGCGTTTCCGGAGTTTCAATCGCAGAAACTCGAGGCACGCAGGACCTCCGGTCCCGAAGGAATGGAGAGACGCAGGCGACCAGCGTGATTCAACCATCTCCAATAGAACTGCGTCATCGAAATGCGGTTCGAGGGTAAGCTCGAGATGGGTCAATCGTGGGACCAAGGGTTTACCGGTTTCGTCTGAGGCAGTGCCTGGGGAATATGTAAGGGATTGGAGAAAGTGATTGGTGACAAGGGGATGTGTGGGAATCTCGTCGATCTGTAGAGTCGTAAGGGTGGGTACCGAAAGTAGGATTTGGATAAGATCCTGATCAGACATGGGAATGCGTTCGAAAGCGATGGTTTTGAGAAGGCACGATGATCGTTGTACGAATGCCACGAGAAACAGGAGAGGCCATGCGCTACCGGTATGTTGTTCATATTTGGAGACCATGGTGAAGTCAAGGAGGGATGGAAGGTTCAGAATGTTGAAAATGCGGGAGAGGGCTCTCTCATCGTCCTTCTCGGGACTTGAGCCAGTGAAGGAAACCAATAGAGTTCGTAGGTACGGGGAGATTACGACGTCAGGATGAATCTCGTTGGTGTCGTCCCATGGGTCTTCCACTACCAAGGATTCGAGATATGGGCAGGAGGAAAGTATCTGCAATATAGTCTCCACCCAAATGTTTTCCATCCGGAGGGCTGAGAGTTGGAAATATGGTAAGGAAGGAATTGCAACACCCCAGGATATTGTAAGGTCGCAGAGTTTGGGACATTTCTTGGAAAATTGTGTGTGATCGATAGTGTGCCCTCCGCTGTCAGTCGTCAATTTTTCCAATAACGGCAGATCATCGCCAATGAGCGGTAGGAACCAGGAATACGGGTCGAAGAATATCGGCCAGAAGAGCAGTTTTGCCTCGCGCCACCGATGGCACTCCGTCGTGAAAAGCTCGAGGATGGGCTGAAACAGCGGATTTTCTCCTTCTCCTTCTTCTCCGCCCATCAAGCAGATCGACAATGGTAGTGGATCTGAACGTTGCATATATGTAGGCTGTCACGAGATGGAGAACGCGCGACAATTCCTCTTCGATCTCCGCTTCTTCGAGTTCGCATGGCTCTGGGATGAAATCCAGGCTGACGCAAATGAACGACCAGAGGCCTTTCGAGGCCAACGCGAGATTTCGCCAGCGTGTACCGACCTGTCCGAAGTGCCAGGCAGAACCTTGGAAAGCTCCCCACTGCCAGAACGAGTCTCTGTCCCATGTATCATGCACGACAATGTAGAATATGTCGACCAGAAGCTCAGTTGGAAGTCGACGGATGGGAGCTTTGAGGCTGCTGAGTCTGTCGATGTGGATTCTGAGTTCCGTTCGTTTCTCTTCCAGCGATCGCACGACTTCTCCGAGTCTCGTTATCTCCTGATTGCAGCGCGTCAAGGAGTTTTCGAGTTCAAGAATAGAGTTGTCTATCGAGAGAGTCTCGGATGAGGTGGGGTGATAATTCGTGCGAAGGTTGGCGAGCGTGTGTGCAGAGGAGAAAGTGTATGGGGGTAGGAAGGTAGCATTGCATCTATCACATAGAACAGTCGAGGGGGTTTCAGACATGATAGAAAAGTACTCAGCACTGAGGGCGACAGGAGTCGGATGGATGGGTCGAGTTGGGCAAAAGTTGACTCGGAGTCCCGGGATTTGCCGGGAAGCCTCTTGTTTGCAACCGCCACCAGCGCTACCCTGGCGCTACCACATCCCCATCCATCGTTTGGGAATTGCTCGGGTTGCACTGTCTTTTGTATTTTCTTCAACACAGCTTCTACAGAATAAAAGGTCGAATCTGAAGAACAAGCAGAGAGCATCGCATCAGACGCG
This sequence comes from Baeospora myosura, assembly GCA_001179705.1. NCBI lineage: Eukaryota > Fungi > Basidiomycota > Agaricomycetes > Agaricales > Baeospora > Baeospora myosura. Next base: position 16,015 of record CEMG01182479.1, on the reverse strand, counting down.
ACGCGACGCGGCCCTGACTCTGAGCAGTCACCCGCTAACTACTCGTATAACTTTAAGCGCTGTCCAGCACCTTAAATAAAGTTTTATTCCTGTCTATCTCTGTCTATCTTTCCCTTACGCCACCACATCCTCTCTTTCGTCCCTGCTGCTAGGATGTTTACTCTTTTGCACGTGCTTAAAGCAGCTTTCTGGTTGTTCTCGGTACTCTCCTGCGCTATCTCAGTCTATGGCAAAGGTGGCGGCGGCCACGGGAGCGGAACGTCTGCCAAAGGTGGTGGCGGCGCAAGCGGCAGTAAGAGTGGTGGCAGTAGCAGCAGCAGCAGTGGGAGTAAGAGCGGCAGTAGTAGCAGCAGCAGCAGCAGTAGTGGGAGCAAGAGCGGTGGCGGCAGCTCGAGCTCGAGCTCATCCACAGGCTATACTCCTCCTACAATCATATATGTACCTGATGGCCACGGTGGGAATACGTGTTACGACCAATAGTAAGTTGCTGCTCAACTTCATCATGTTCGCACTTCTCATCATGTTTTCCCGCCACCAGCAACCAAGTTGTGCGCTGTCCTCAAAACAGCCACAAGAGCTCTGTGATTGCTGGGATAGTCATTGGGTCTAGTGCGTGATTCTCACAAGTACCGAAAAAATATCTACTGTTCTAACCGGATGTTTTGTAGTCGTGGGGGCACTGCTACTCGGGACGTTGGTGTTTTGGCTCGTCAGGCGGTGGCGGCGGACACGCGCTTCGAAGATTGCATCTGGCGCTCGTGTTTCTTCCCTTCCTTCCCTCCCTTCTCTCCCTCCCTTGCCTGTTCGAAAGAGTACCAAAGAGAAAGCCTATCAGCGGATAGACGAGCATGTCCCTCCGGCTGACATTGTCTGACCCTTCACGAAAGTTATGACTGCATGCTTGCTCCATGCGCCGGTGTACAGTTCGCTGCATGTACTTACTTATTATTTTGTATCTATTTTGAGAATGTAGGTTTGGTCGGACCGGAAACGAGGCAGACTGTCCCAACATCGACATGCGAGCGCTTGGAAGCGAAACCAGCATTGCAGTGGGAAGGCGCCATGCATCCTCAGGTTTTGCGTGGAAGCTCCGAGAGTTCCGTATCAATAAATTGAATAATGGACGCCGACGTGGACATCTGATATGATATATGCTGAGCTGACAATATCTATACAGAAATTTCGATTCCGGGCAAGTCAGTGTACATTGCACTTACAACGAAATGGACGAGGACTTTGCAAGTATGACAACCCGACCTAGGGGCGGCGATCCTTGAGTACACTTATCATGATACAATTATTCGGAATACATGGACGTATACGTATCCCACATCTTTCCATCTCCTCTTCCCGAAAGACGTACAGCGTACCTGCTCCGCCTTGACTAGCTTGACTTCTCGCATTCTATCTCTCAAGGCACAGGTCACATTGTCAGTGCCATTCGCTCGACTCACGATGAGGATAGCCTCCATTATGCGAGCGTTTCGGGATCGTCGAACCCCTCGACGACAGCATTCCACGACCACCTTCCTTCCAGGAACCCAGCTGCAGTATCCTCGAGTACGATCTCATTCCGCTTGTGCACATACACCTACATCATGCAACATGTCCAATCAGCATCCATCCACAGCCACTGATCAAGTAAGATAGATAGGGATAGATGATGAACACATACCGCCTTGTCTGTGACCTTCTGCCTCAGCGTCGGGATGTTCTCCGCCTCAATGGGCGACTCCAGGAGCTCCGAGAGGTCCTCGACAGCCTTCTCCAAGTCCCGCTGGTTATCCTCGAACAGTTCTTTCTGGTTCGATTTCGCCAGGTAGTACGCCATGGCATACGTCCACTTGAGTGTCTGACGGCACTTGTCTACTTCTTCGACGGCCTTCTTCATGAACTGCACCTATAGCGGGATTGTGTGAGTGACACATGAGGATGAAGAGGGGGCGGGCGACGGACCTCGATCCAGGTTAAGGAGCTAGTGATTTGCATGTCCTCCATCTTCTGCTCCATCTTGGCGTACAGATCCAGAGAAAGCTTGGCAGATTGTTCGTGATTTGCCCAGCGGTTATAGTACTGAATTTGTTTCGACGTTAGTGACGAGGAGGGTATGATGACGGAAAGAGGAAGTACGTACGTGGAGATAGCGCTCGAGATCCGCCCGACTCCTGCTCTGCGAATCGCGAGCATCCACGCCGGCTTGCTCGTCGTAACGATTGCAGGAATAAAATGCTGACCCGTGCTCGGACCAGGGACCTGGAAAACCAATCAGGAGAAGAAGGGGCTGCGAGAAGGGAATAAACGCACCCATGCACACCCAGCAGAACTCGTTCTTGCACTTCTTGCACGTCATGTGGCTGTACGACGAATGCGATTAGTTTCACGATGTCACGTAGGGAGACGAGCGAGGACAACATACTTGCACCCTCCATTCTTCTCGATCGTGCTCTGGCATTTCGTGCACTCCTTCGTGTTCGTCTTAATCCAATTAGCAGTCTCACTGTCGTCTTGACACTTCTTCATCCACAACTTCGCCACACCACAAACCACGGGCCTATGATCGCTCTCGATGGGACACCCAAAGCAGAACTTGTGCTCCTTTGCGCTGATGGACATGCCATTGCTATCCTGCGGCGACTGGGAAGACTGGGACTGTGAGGGCCCCGCCTTGGACCCCTCGCGGATGATACCACGCGCACCACACGAGACAGTCGGGACAACGGTGACCAGCGAGGACTTGGACGCCGCCGCCGGGCACGATACGGTGTTCGTGCACCCCGGATGCGGGCAGTACTTCAAGCTGGAGTTGGACGCAACGAAGTGCCGGACGAGCAGTCCCTGGAACCGGGACCACGTCGCGGCATTGGCGTCTGCGTCTGCGTCTGCGCTAGGCAGTGGGGGGTCCGGGAAGAGGATGGCCTTGATGAAGGCATCCGGGGCGACGAGTGCGCAGCCTTCGGCCATGCACTGGATGCAGTGCTCGCTCTCGTCGCGGATCTTCGAGGATGTGTAGTCGGTCCAGCAGCCGGAGCAGAAGAGGTGGTTGCAGTCTAGAGAGAGGGGTCGGAGGTCGGCTGCGTCGTCGAAGCAGATGGGGCAGACAAATGGCTCGTCGGCGGGTTTCGGCGTCTGCTGTCGAGATGCTCGGGGCGTGGTATTGGGAGAGGGCGGGGATGTCCTGGAGGACGATGCGAGGGATGAGAGGAGTTTCGAAGTCGATCTGGTCGTCCGGGTGGGCGTTGCCTGACTGTGAGAGTGAGAGCGAATGGCTGTGGGCGCTGGAGCGGTGACTCCGGCCGCACAGAGCATAGCGGTGGGGTTGTCCATATACTTCTCGATGAGGCGCTCTTTGTTCCATGCCAAGTGGCGGAGCAGCAGCGCGGCGGTGCTTGCCTATCCACGTTCTGTCAACAAAGTCCACAATGATCAGATGCTCAAACTCACATCTACTCCAAGAATCCCGCAGATATGCTCAACGTCCTGCTGCATAAGCTTCTCGACTGCCGATTGACTCAGCGATTCGTGCTCAATCTCGTATGATTTGCGCTGGACCCCGGTGGCGACCTTGAAGTCATCATTGTAGGCATCCGTATCCATATCGTCCTCAGATTGACCTGAAACTGAGAAAGCGCAACGAAATCAGCGTGCTAAACACGAGCACGAGCTGGGAGCCCACCGTCGTCCTGCGTACCGTCGAGCATGTCTTCATCATCGTAGTACTCGCCATCTGAGAGCTCGTAGTCTGATGACATTATTTATCTGCGATTATAAGCTAATGACTTGGTTGTAACTTGTAGGGAAGATCGTGGTGGGTGGGACAAAAGTGAAAGGCGCTCAAGTATGACTGTGTCGCCGTATCGGGAAGGCGTCGGGGCACTGCCACAAGGAGAAGCTGCCGTCCCGGCCTCAGCGCTCAGCGCTCACTAGCCGCGACAGAGTAACGAGTGCAGATAGGAATATAGAGAGAATCGTGAATGAATTCTTCAAGGAAAACGACAAAGGACAATCATTACTAAAAATATGTGCTACATGAGAGTTCTTTCGATAGGGAGTCTATAACTACAAGGAGACGTAGGGTATTCGTATTCAAATTTCAGGCTCGTTGCAGTCCGTGAAGTAGTGGAGATGGTGTGTGGATGGAGGAATCAAACTTTGAAGCCACCAGGACCGCCCTGCAGAACACATGAATGAGCTGGGAACTAGAAGACGAACGATGAAAAGACATACCTGTTGCATATGAGCCGCGGGTGGAGCTGTAGGAGCCTATTGAAAAATAAGATGATGAGCCAAGGAAAAATCGCATCATCGAATCAAGCACTTACTCCTGCATTGTAGCCTCCAGCAGCACCGGGGGGAGGGCCTTGGGGTGGGGCATACGTCTGTTGTTGTTGACCGTCATACCCAGGCTGAGCTCCATATCCTTGTCCGGCGGGTGCGCCCTGGTTGTAGTTATTCTGCTGCTTGTTGCCTCCGAACATTCCGCCGCCCATGCCCATAAATCCGGGTCTGCCTGCTGTTGCCATGCCTGGCCCACCGGCGACATGAGCATTGCGAGCTCGTCGTCTGCGTGCGAGCATGCAGCAGAATAGTATGGGGAGTAGCAGCACCACGACACCGGCTGTAAAGTTCAGCAGAGATCAGTCAAGTTTTTGTTGTTGTAGAAGACAAAGTTCGTACCAATCACACAACCAATAATGATATTCCGGATTCTGTGGGTGTTTCTACCGGTATTGTAGTTGGTATACGCATGCGCAGATTGTGCGAGACACAAGGTTGAGAGCGCGAGAACGTTGGAGAAGGTGATGGCCATGGTGGTGAGATGAAGAATCCATTGCGAGAGCAGAGATCTTTTATAGGGCGCAGGATGGAGCCAAGGAGCAAATTTCAGATGATGTCACGAAGTCGCGCCTCATCATCAAATATCGGGGTGGGAACAAAATTTAAACTGCTTCTTTCCTTTGAGGGCATGTGCACAAGAGTGAAATCATCGTGAAAATTTGTTGCCGTCGAGTCGAGTCCAACTCGAGTTCTAGACTCGACTCGAGCAACGAGTTGGCTAACTCGACAGAACTCGACCATGTGAGTCGAACTCGAGTTCAACTCGAGTTCGTTCGAGTTGTCTGATGGCAGATATTTCCAAATGCGTAAATTTTCCCATCCCTTACATTTTGCACTTGGCACTCACGGCAAATCATTTTGGTGGTGCTCCGCGACGCAATACACTCCTCCTACCCATATTTACACCCCAAGGATGTCTTTAAACTCCTTTTGATTGATTCTAGGGCATATATGACTACATCCATCACTCCGGAAAGCCGCCAATCACGCGACTGGGCCTACTNNNTACTGAACACCATGCCTCTTCAGTGTCATCCCCCGAGTCTCTGGACTTCATTCTACACCGGAACTACGCGTCAAATGGTGTGATGCAACATAAATATGACACAGCAGGATCAGTCTTTCTATCAGGAAAGACATATCGTACCAATTCAGGCAGGCAACCCTCGGGAACACTGCCTGGTCCCATGCTGGCTATCAACAAGTTGGCGTTTACTATCGTGCATTCGGGTGTCCTCCTGGCTCACAGAACATGTCGTATAGTCCTGGTAATTGAATAGAGTAATTGAATCATCTACGATACGCAATAATGAACGTCTGAGCTCAGATTGCTCAAAGCACATTCTCGGAGCAATGGAATGGCTCCGAGAGTCCTCACATGGCTGGTGTTGTCCAAACTTG
>CEMG01182475.1:31880-48390 GCA_001179705.1 Baeospora myosura | reverse complement strand
CTCGAACATCCGGGTGATCGCGCACGACGTCCGGCACCCACGAGGGTATAATGTCGAGCTCATTCCGTCTCTCCGGGAAATCACGGGGATCGAGATGGTCATATAGAACTACGGGGACTCCTCCAGTGTATTTCGAGATACGTTGGAAGGAGTTGAGGAGATCCTGATTTGGTAGGCGACCATTGAGACCCTCTTGGAAAATATCAGCACAACTAGAGACACATCTACAGCTAAGGCTTACCGTGGAAGATCCCAAGGTGCGAGAATGAGTGGCCAGGGTAATCGATGTTCAGCGCTGTCCAAATCACACCTGAGGATAATTTGATGCGGTCTGCTTGTAGATCTACGAAATATGAGTGCCTGGCAGCAGAACGGGGTTGTTGCACCTACTTGGTTGACTGGTTCCATGGTATGTGGTTAGCCAGGCCTGCATCCCGTCTAGGTATCCGTCACTGATGATAAAGACTAGATCCTTGGCCCATAGAGAATAACCTTTTCTGGAAATTGAGACCACAGCCCACTTCGTGTTGACACGAGAACTCACGTTTCAAGAACTTAGCTAATGCAAGCACGGTAGCTACCCCGCGAAGATTGAGTGTTCCATCTCCTTCATTAGTCCTACTCAGCCAAGAAGCACTGATGACCATAGCCTCCGTGCCCGAGGAGCGAGGGGAAGAAAGTACAGCGTATGCATTCGTTCCATTCATCTGCTAGAATGGGGTTTCAATAACAAAACACGACTTTGCGCTAGCATTGTATGAAATACCTGTGCGACGGAGTCGAAACTATACTGCTGTGTAGCAGCAGGGATCCCAAGCTTAGTGAACTCGGTCACAAGATATTGGGCACGTCTGAAGGGATATCAGCATGGTTTATTGAAATTGTAATAATTGATATCTCACTGCTCACTCGTGCTGTTGGTGTCCCGCAGCTGTTCGAGCTGTTCAAGATAGCGGTCTGCATTGTGCACGTCTCCCCAGTTCCAGTACGTCGTGACCTATGCAAGACATGATGATCTTGCTTCGCAATGCTCCAAAGTAATCACGCACCTGGCCCGGTTGTAAGGCGTTCTCGTCAATGTATGTACCGCGCCCTAGGTTGGGTGAAGGAATGATGGCCATCCAAAGATATCCCGCTATAAAAAGCGCTATTCTAAAGAAAAACATTAGTAAGAACATATGAGTTGAAGAGTGGACACGAACTTGATAATTGGCAATCGGCTTGTCAACCGAGCGACCATGGCTCTCCTTCTGCGTATGCGGGCAACATTTTTGTCTTCAACCGACCCCTTTCCCTTCGAATTTACCAGAAGTCGTTTCCAGACGGGCAGTTTGGCAGGCTGCGCGGCGTCCATGAATGTGGGTGAAGGAAGAGTTTGAACTCCGTCACGAATCACGATCACTTCCCGAAACGAAGCACCTCTTTCCTTTCTCGTTCATCATGTCAAGACCAGAGCTTCAAGCACCCCCAGAGATTGTAGGAGATACTGCATTTCTCGAAGTGCGATGCATGAAGTAACCCTTCGTTCCAGTATTATGGCGATGTGGAGGCCAAAAAATACACCAAAAAGTGCGCCTCTCTCCCCGTCCCAAGCATGCTGATCGAGTAACAATCCGCACACAGCACTCGAAATCAGCAAATTCAGGCCGACATGACATATCGAGCTTTGGAACTGTTAAATCTGCCTCCAGAGGAACCTGCATTTTTACTTGACATCGGGTGCGGCTCGGGATTGTCTGGTGAAATTTTGGACGAAGAAGGATACACATGGACTGGTGTCGATATCGCACCTAGCATGTTGGGTATGTCGATATCTGATTTAAATGTGTATGTTGCACTCATACGTCATCTTAGAGGTTGCACTAGAACGTGAGGTCGAAGGCGATCTTTTTCTACAAGATATAGGACAAGGCTTTGGCTTTCGTCCAGGTAGTTTCGATGGTGCTATCAGGTTTTTATCATCTTCATCTTTCATTCCAAGTTCTCACCGCCATGCAGTATATCAGTTCTCCAATGGCTGCTGAACGCTGAAACCTCACATCCAACATCCTCACCTCCGCATCGCCTGAACCGCTTCTTCACTACCCTGCACTCCGCCCTACGTAATCCATCTCGTGCCATATTCCAGTTCTACCCTTCCTCTGATGACCAGATACAGCTCATAACATCCATAGCGCAGAAGGCTGGCTTTGGCGGAGGTGTGATCGTGGACTACCCTAATTCCAAGAAGGCGAAGAAAGTGTTTCTTTGTCTGTTTGTTGGAGGGGGCGGTGCCCAGCAGCAGGTACCAAAAGGTCTGGATGGGGAAGAAGTAGAGGATGGGAAGGCGAGATTTGAGAAGCGGAGGGAGCGGGAGAGGAGCAAGGAGAAGGGCGGGAAGCGGAAGAGCATTAAGGATCGGGATTGGATCATCAAGAAGAAGGAGGTGAGCCTCATCTTCAATCAATTCCTGAATATCGCTCATGCTAACCTGTCTCTACTTCAACCAGCTCTACCGCAAGCGAGGCAAAGAAAGCGTCCCGAGAGACTCGAAATTCACAGGTCGCAAGCGGAAAGCTGTCTTCTAATGCCTTTGCAGTCGTGCATCACGATCATCCTGAGCGTTCTCTTATAATGGATCTACGTCGGAGTATTCCTTGGGTCAAAGACCCATCGGGCTGTGGGGCGATTTTTCATGCCAACACAGCCCACACCACAAAGTACATTACAGGTTTTCACTAATAGTCTGCTGGAGTGGTGAGGGGTTCATGAGTGTGCATTAGTTGATGTATAATGTTGTAGAGGTTGCCCTCATCTACTTTGATTATCGTAAAAGTCCTGGCATGCTGCGATCGCCTCCCTTGCCTCATTCCGTATGAACAGCCCTTGCAGAGCGGCCATACTTATCCGTTGGGTTTTCTTCGCACCATCCTCCACCATACTTTCGAGTGCTCGACCAAGTGATTCCAACTCTTCCTCGTCGATCGCACCTCCGCCACCGTAGAAGCGTGAAAAGAGCGTTCGGGCCTGAATGGGGCTGGCATCGTCGATGAATTCCGCCAGATCAACGCGTCCGGGCCGTATCAGAGCGGGATCAAGCCTCTCGGGATGATTAGTAGTCATGAAAATGATTCTCTCTTCCCCTGAGGCCACTCCATCCAGAGCATTCAGGAAACCCGAGAACGTCACAGATGATTGATAGCTAAAAGTCCTATTGTTAATAGAAAAAGTGACCGGAAGATGGATGTTCCTACCCGTCTTCCGATGTCTGAACACGTTTATTGAACGCAGCATCAACATCTTCGATGAGCACGAAACTACGCTCCGGAGCATTGGATAACAGGTGATTCAGCTTGTCATCAGCCAAGCCCCGTTCCGAAAGGTTCAGAAGACAGATGTCATAGGATAACGACCCGGCCAAAGCCTGTATGAAAGATGTTTTTCCAGAACCGGGTGGTCCGTGTAAGAGATACCCTCGACGGTACGGTATGCCTGTGGCACGGATTGAGTTCAGTCAGGTCGATGAATGCAGAGGAGTAAACCGACCTCGGTCCGCGTACCACTGTCGCCGAGCTAAAAAGGCTTTGATGTCGTTTTCAACCTTTTCACCAACTCCAGGCTGAAGAACGACACTTTGAAGCGGCCTTTTCCTGCGCGGTTGGCCAAAAGGCTTCCATTCGATCCCCCAAGCCGTGTGGATGACAAGTTTTCCCTCTTGTCCCCGCATTGCCAGGTCTCTAGCTTCTGATAGGAGGTCGGAGAACAGCTTCCGATCCCGAGAAAGCGTGGTCAATGTCACAGTTTCCCATGGTATACCGGACATGAGCTGCATGGACCGCGTCTCTCGTTCACGTTTCACCTAGGCAGAAGTATTGTGAGCACTACAGACAGAAAGGGAATAAAAATATCAACCTGCATCCACGCCCCTCTATATCTGAACCAATGTGTTCCTGGTCCAGCGACAAGTTTGAACATAACGGAAGAGCTGCCGTTTTTCCGCTGCTCGATCATGGTTTCTACACTCAACTGGTGGCTACGCAGCCAAGGCGCTGAGCGAAGCCTTGCAGTCTGGGCTGAGTTTGTCTGGTGTGCCATCCAAGCCAAGAACCATTCGTACGCGCGATCCTTGTTATTGATTTCCAACGAGACCAGCATGCGGCGTTGAAGAGCCGTTGTGCCCACCACGGTGGCCTTTCGCAGGACCGTCAGACCAACGCCTATAGACTTGGTAAGAATGAGTGTTCATCTTATATGGTATATCGCTGAACACACCATGAGACCGAGGCCAGCCTCGAAGAGAGGGCTACGCTTGAGAAAACGCCGAGGTCAGCTGCATCCTTGGGGTTATCGACGTCGACGTACTTGTCCCCTACGATCCCTTTCAAGAACGAGAAGCCTGGGTGGGTCTGCGCATCGCTGACTGGTACTGCAACTTCAGGTGCAATTAGTGCCGGCGCCTGTTCTGGCGGGACCGTGGAAGAAGATGTCATCAAAGAGACACCAAAAGGAGCACAGAGAGCTCTACGACGATGTTAACGTCAACAGAACTGGTTCCTGCAGATGGAGCTCGTGTATGTCGCGAAAAAGAAAGTTAGACACGAAGGTTCTAGGGAAAGAGACTTTGTTATGTATTTGGTTTTGTGACTGCACGCGTTGCGTTCGCGAAGTGACCCTTTTTTCTCTACTCTGATTCATTTCACACCCTCACCACGCTTTTCACGCTTTCCTCCCCCACGACGCGATGGCGCCAAATCGTTCCACAATCCTCGAGGCGTATTCTGTCCTAGGTCTCAAAGAGGTGCGTGTTTTGACTTTGGGGATCGTGAAAAAGTTTTTGACAAAGGGATTAGGGGTGTTCTTTAGAGGTCGTGAGGAGCACTTACAAGCAGGTATGCTGATCTTTCAGCGACGCATATGAGACTCTTATGTTACCGTGCCATAGATTGCGCTGCGCACACATCCAGACAAGAATCCAAATGACCCCGATGCCACTGCCCAATTTCAGCGGGTCGGTGAAGCTTACGATGCGCTCTTGAAGCATCTCGGAGATGACAGCGACGACGAAGACGACTACGACTACGAGGACTTCGGATATCATCAAGAACGGGACTTCATGTTCTACATGTATGCGTTCACACTCTAACAAAGAGAAATTTGTCTCAATTATATTCATAGGTTCTTGTTCGAGGAAATGATGTCAGGAAGTGGCAGACGCTACCAGCACGCTGGTGAGTAGGCACATACTTGTTTATGACGGCTGTCGCTGACTGATTTTGGCTGCAAGGCTTCCAGCGTCAGTATACGGGACCCCCAGAACCTCCTCAAGCTTACCAGGAACGATTGCGCCGTCAAAGGGAGGAACAACAGGCTGCAGCAGAGCGTCGCAAGCGAGAATCTGCGGCCCGTAAGCTGAGAGCTGAGCAGGATCGCGAAAGAGGTAATATTGCGTCGGTTTTGCATTTGAATGAGACCCTCATCTATTTTTTCTTTGAACACTAGAACGGCTTGCTGCTGAGGAGCGCCAGAGGGCCAAAATCGAGGAGAAAAAGGCGCAGGCAGAGGCTCAACGTAAGAAGGGCGAGCAGGCAGCATCTAAGCAGCAACAAAAGGCGCAAGTGAATCGATCCGCCGTCTTCAACGCAGCCCGAGCTGGGGACGCTTCTAAGGTCAAAAAAGGTGTCTGGGAAGACGACGTTGATGCTGCTGGAGGAGAAGTCAAGCGTGGATGTGAACGCTTTGTCTCATCACCTCCAAAGGATCCTCAAGAGACCCTGCTGCATATCGCCGCAAGAAACGGAGATGCCGATCTAGTCGAATGGCTTGACGCCCACAGTAAGCGCCCTTGAATTGATAACAGAGCAGTGACCTCATGATTTGATTCGCAGATGCCGATGCCGAAGAACAAACCTCGAAAGGGTTCACCGCTTTCCATGTTGCTGTCCAGTCCGGACACGTTCATGTCCTTACATATTTCTTCGAAGCTTATTCGCCGAAGGACCTCGATTGCGCAGCGATCTACCGATCGCCTTCGGACTCGTCTAACTCACTTATGCTTGCCCTCGAATCTGCCGAACCCGAAGTGGTGTGGATGATCCTCGACAAGGGCCTGGCGAGCGATCAGGACATCAATGCAGCGTGGGCTTGGATCACTACTGTGGTAGGAAGGGAGACGGTTTTGAAGAAGCAGCGCAAGAACGGGCACAAGGACACAGAGAAGTTTGACGACATCATGAAGCTTCTCATGCGTTTCGGGGGATTCACACCTCCGCCAACACCGCAGCTCAGTCGGAATGGTGATGAAAGCGACTTCCAGCTCCCCGAACCTTCGCCTCTGCCGAAGTCACAGAGCAAAACGCAGAAACAGAAACAGAAACAAAAACAACGTCCCGCTCCACCTCGTTCACCTGTAGAGCAGCCATCTCCGACAGAGATCACTGTGAATTTAGAACCGCAAGCGCCGCAGGAACCACGCTCCACTCCAACCCGCGGGCGTGGTCGAGGGGGAGGTCGAGGTCGAGGCAGAGGGCGCGGCAAAGGATCGGCGAATGCGTCTTCTTGAAATGTATCTTGTTCTTTCCATCCCCGACTTCGCGTCGAAAGCTTTCTTGATTTCCAACCCAAATTGGCTGGCAACATTCCTCCCGTTCCAATTTTGTTCTTGGGCCACTTACACCAAATTCATCCTCAATTTCTCCATCACACGCAAACTTTAGATAATTCCATTCAGTCAACTCATTCCATGCTCCTCACTCCTTGCATATATCACTACGCTTCCCTTATGTTGTTAATCTAACCTATGTCCTGGTCCTTAACTGTATATTATTTGTCGTAAAATACCCGTCAAACCAATGTTTGTCATTACGCTGAGCCAAATGATCTTTCAGAAGGCTTTGAAACAAACAGTGACAAGTACGCGCCGCTTACGCCTCTTCCTCCTCAACTCAACGTCGACGACCAACAACTACCATGGGACGACTAGCAGAGATGCAGCGCAAGCTGCTTGAGGTTAGTGTATTGAATATTCAGATTCTTCTCTTGTTTATGCAGCGCTGTAGCAAATGATGGGCCCAGAAGCCATGGGCGTCGCAAATGCCAACCTCACTTGGTCCGACGAGAAAGTCTGCAGGAACTTCCTTTGTGGAACGTGTCCTCACGCCCTCTTCACAAACACAGTGCGTCGTACTCTTCTCTTGCTTCAGTGCACGACTAACATGCATGCATTCTAGAAAATGGATCTCGGCGCCTGTCCAAAGTCACATACCGAGCGTCTCAAGACCGAATACATTGCCGCCAAAGAGGCTTCCCCGAACGACCCTATATTCAACCGCTTTCAAATGGAATACGAGCAAAACATCTTCGCGTTCGTGGACGAGTGTGACCGCAGAATAAGGTCTGCGCATCGGCGATTGGAAAAGACACCCGAGGAGAATGCAAAGACAACCAATTTGGTGCGTGGATCCCCCCCACTGAATTGAACCTGACAGTTTCTAAACGCCACCATAACCTAACAGATGAGGGAAATCGCTGAAATTGAGTTGGCTATCCAGGGAGGCACGGAGAAGATCGAAACGCTTGGTGGGTCATAACATAGCCGCATCTGACTTGTCTCAGCCTGTCAGGAACGCTGATGACTTCTTTCCCTGAATAGGCGAGGAAGGGAAAGTCGACGAATCCATGAGAGAATTGGCCGCTATCGAAGCATTGAAAAGCGAGAAGTCCGAGAAGGAGGTGTGCTTTGAATTCTAATATTGTCTACAGATGTCTCATGGGCTATCACTCTAGCGGGAACTCCAACAACTCACAGACACCTCTGGGGCATCAGGCCACCAAAAATTGCGTGTTTGTGACGTTTGCGGCGCATATCTCTCCGTTTTGGACTCAGATCGTCGACTCGCCGATCATTTTGGTGGCAAAGTAAGAAAGCAGTGCTTTGCATCTTCTGACCGTTATCCACATACTGACTTCGGTGTAATAGATGCACTTGGGTTATCACGAATTGCGTAATATGCTCCAAAAATTCAAGGAAGAAAGGGAGAAACGGAAGGCAGCGGGCCCAACTGCAGCCCCGTCGGTCTCAGGGGCCCCTGCTGCGCCAGCGAATGGCCCTGCTCGCTCTGGCTCTGGCGGTGACTACCGGTCTTCTCGAGGAGGCGAAGAATTCCGTGACCGCGACCGCAGCGATCGTGATCGTGGGTATGAACGGCATTCATCATCTCGTTACGAGTAAGCTTTTGTTTCCTCGCGATGAAATGCTATTCCGCTGACCACCCACTAACTTTAGCGATCGAGGGCGAAGGGACAGGGAGCGCTCGCGTAGTCCTAGTAGGCGGAGATATTAAACACCGCAGCCAGTGTTATAGTGTTTCGTTTCTTTCTTATTGTAATCCCATTGTAAGTAAGTACGATCGTATTGCAACGTTCGTATGGGCTGTGTTCCATCTCCACTTATGCCAACAGCCATCTCGATAATCTGCCAGCATGCATTGGTGCCACATGAGGTTGGTCCAATTTGATCTCTGTCTAACTGGACGGTGCAGATCCTCTTCCACTGAGATGCGTACTCATTTCCGGATTAACTACGTTCGAGTCTCGTCCATTTGGTCTATCCACTCTCCCAATCGGCATTGTCTCGGTTTGGTCTCGGTCAACGCATAGCTTTTGTTTCGACATCATATGTTTTACATAGATGATTCGTGCTTCTGGAAAAAAAGTAAATCAGTGATACCAGCTGAGTTGGCGTCGCGAGATTGCTCGGAGAATGATGTAGACCTGTCCAATGCATGTATGTAAGGGCTTCGAAACGAGGAAAGAGGAATCAAATTGCAAGATTCGGCTACCGGGTGACAACGGGAATAGGGGTAGCTGAGGGAAAGTGCTATTGGCGCAATGCGACTGCAGGCCTCGAAAGCATGGCGAATAAGCTCGTATGTACACACACGATGGTTACAGTATGGAGATCGTTATCGAATCGGAGGCGAAAAATCATAAATGGGAACTGACGGTCAGGAACAGACTCGAAGCTAACTTGCGCTTTTCAGTTAGGCTCATGTTTTGTTTGGCGCTGTCGGCATACATGACCAATTTGGGAATTCACCTGCAACGGACCTTGAGTCTCGCTTTCTGTTGCTTACTTCCATCTCTTGTCTCTCTTGTTCTCTTTCCGCAGATTGGCCTGCGTTTTTGAATCTGTAGTCTCCTTCCTTGTTCTTCTTGGTTCACCACCCCAGGATCGCGTTTCTCGCCCCGAATCACTTTGTCCCGACGGCAACGAAAACACCATCTCCATATCCTCTCCATATTCACGCCACCACTCTCTTTCACACTTTTTCACCTCAATAGGCCTCGCGCTTGTCGCTCAGCATAACGGGCCTGCTATTGCGGTCATAGAACTCGCGTGCTCCACTCATCGATCTACTCGATCTAATTTTCGGACTCTCCGACCTCCATCTGTACTGTAACACCTCCGAAGAATTTCTCTCACAGTATAAAAGTAGAAGCGGACACCCCAACGACCCTTACCCTCCCTCCAGCATTTCGATGCCCTCCATGGCCGCTGGGTTCGACATGGATACAAGCATTTCAAATTCACACCCCACACCTACTCTTGCAGACCCCGACTTCGCTACTACCTTCGCAGCACCTCTCCCGAACCCTACGGTCATACAAAATGCCTCATCTCACGTAATTCCAGATGAACATCTAGCCTTTCCCAATAAGGTTGACCATCTCAATCCCCTGACTGCTTCCCTGCACGTGTCCTCTAATGGCCTCGCGCAGTCTCCCTTCACCGAATCCATGGAAGGCTTTGAGGCACCTGCTGCATACATTCCTGAAATAACCGATTTTGCAACCCCGACCCCTTCGTTCGGTGGTCTTTCTGCCACCGCTCTGGATGCCATGAACGTAGAGTTACCGCTCAGTGCACATGCATCCTCAGCATCGTCACCACAATTGCAACCTCCGTCATCATCCATACATGGCGCTGCTGCAGCCTACGGTCCAGGGGTCAACTCATCTCTTGAGTCCGCTTTAGAGCCGGCAGTTTACCCCAATTCTGCGCGTAGCCGTTCAAGTACGGTCACTTCCTCGCCAGGGGCATCCATTCCTTTCCCAATGCCGGTGAGGGTATCCCCTCCCTTGGCTGTCGTCGAATCGGAGGAAAAACAAGTTCATCTCATGAGCAACACCATCGCCCTTTTGACTCGGTCAGTACATCATAAACGCATCTTCTATTCATCGCTGACATGCCTCTAATCCTCCTAGGATTGCGGAGCACGCTCAGCAGACCATTCAGGCGTGTAAAAGGGAACAGAACGGGAAAGCGACTTCGATAGTTGAGAACATCAAAAAACAAGTTACAGAAGTGTCCGACCTTCTTGGTGAAATGAACAAAATGAACATCTCCGATAACTCCTCGCCGTCGTTCTCTCCCTTTGGTTCAATCGGAGAGTTCGCTGCATCACCGTCTCTTTCGACCGCAATGGAAGACCTATTTTCCCCCGCCCCTGACGCCGGTGCTTTACTAGCACATTACGACCTCGAGTCGAGAAAACGCTGTGCCTCTCAACTGGAAGTTGAGAGACCCGTAAAGTCCATGAAAGCAGAACCACAGGACGAATTTCTACCTGTAGCGCCTACACAAGGTTTCTCAACCCCACCCCGTATCCTTCCCCTAGGGGCTCCCATTGCACTTTCGCCTTCAGTTTCACGGCCACCCTCCCCTACGCTCTTTGCTTTTAACCCTAAACGATCATCTATACCGTCGGCGTATCAAAATTTCAGTTCCCCTATGGATGTCCCTACCAATGCCACTCACCCTCCTCCAGTACTGCCTCTGATACCGAGCATGCCTCGTGCGGCCTGGTCTGAATCTGCAGTTCCAACAATCAGACATACGACAAACGTGTCACTTGATTCCTCGGGGCTTCCTTTACAAGGTTCCTACAGCAAGTATTCACGAACCACAACTGCCGGTGCTGGGGTCAGGGCACGATCAGGAACAATCGGATCCATCAACAATGCCTTCCAATACCCCCAGGTGCAAGCGCTGAAACCTTTCGCAGACGTTCAAGCGTCTTGGGCCGGTGCCGTCTCTCCTCCAGCGGCTATTGCTGCAGATCTCATCCGGGAAGTCAGCCCGAAGAGCAAATGGTCATTGGACGGCTCGACTCCTCCGATATCGTTGCCTTCTTCCTCGCCACCGGGCACTTGGCCGATGTCGAGTCCGGATCTTCATTCGACAGAAGAGGAGTATGATGATGATACGTATGACGAGGATGACAATGAAGAGTCGCACCACGGGAGCAGCAATCACTCTGTATGTATATTTCTCTTTCAGGCTGACTAGTTGGTCTCATGAACAAATTTCCTAGACACCTGACTACCCTTCCGGTTCATCGTACGTTGGCTCTGACGTACCGCAAGAGTACCGTGCCGAAGTTGACCGCATTTTCTTCGAGTACCTCAACAAAGTCTGCTCAAATTGTAAGTCGGGTATACGCATAAAGAATTGTCACTAACGACAGACACCCTACAGTGGAGGCGACTGATTCGAAAGGCGAAGCGATCCACCAGACCTTAATGGCAAAAAAGATGCAACGGCTTGACGAATCAAAGGACTTCAGGCCCTTCAAGTTCCGCATCCAGGCTTTTACCTTTGCCTTTCTAGAGGAGGTGAGCGCAGTCAGCGATGTACGGCAAGGCGGGCTCTGATCGCGCCCACTCTATTTCCAGCTTGCCAGACAAGGATATCCAGAAGAGAAAATTCCCATGAAAAAGGTACTATTCATTAATCCCTCGGTCGGTCATATTGCTTACGGCTTATTTGAACAGATACGCAACTACCTTTGGCGACAACAGTACATCTTACGTTTTAACGAGGATGGAAAGAAGGCCAAGTCAAAAGGCAATCATATATGGAATGTGGAGGCCAAGAAAACGGGCGAGGGGAAGTGGGAATTTCGACCCTTCCATCGGAAGCTGGCAGGGACTCCTTCTGGCGTTGCTTACCCTGGCCTGCGGTGGACGTGGACGCCGCGCGTTTGGGATCCACAGGCAGCATGGACTATCCCAGTGCATTATAGTTCCCCGAATCTCCCGTCGTGGTTATCGTGGCAGGACGATGTACTGACTGGTATTCCGCCTCCTGAAGCTAAAGACACCGAAGTCACTGCCGTCGCAAAGGTACGATCTACTCTGCAATCTATTTTATCTGGTCCTGATCTGTTTCTCCTCTCTCAGTTCATGCTTGACGGAGTAGAGGGTCAACTAACACACACAGTCCGCATCATGGTCGTTGCTGCCGCATCCATGGACCCTTCCTTTGGTCGCCCGCCGCAGACAGGTATTCTCCCTCGATCTCAGAGTGACTCTGTATTATCGAGCCCTCAGAGGTTCGTATTTGGTCATGGGAATTCCCACATGGGACTCACACAGCAATTCAGAACATCATCCCAAAGCGATGCAAAAATTCGCGTAGCAGCCGTGCTTCAGGAAGTAGCTCTGGATGTCGCTCACCGAGTGTCCGAAGCGCAGCAGGCGTCGCACTTCCCATTGTCGGTTGCTCCTATGCCGGCATCGGCACCACCGTATCGCGAGCTTGTCCAGCAGAAGCTCGTTGTGGACCAGACCGTCAGCGCGTATGACCAGGTCCGCAGCGGACCGAGTTCTCCACACTCTCAAACCCTGGCTGTTGCAGCACAGCAAGTCGTGGTGGAAGCAGCTCAAGTTATCGCAGCAGCGCCACCGGCTACTCCTATGACAGACTTGGCCGCGATCGCCAGTGCAACTGTACCCCAAATGGGTTTTATCGCTCAGGAGGCAATCGCTCAGGCGGTTTCGATGGCTGGCCCTGCTTCGAACGACCTTGACGTCATAGTTGCTGCCAAAGATCTCCTCGTTCATTCACGTCTCCAACATTCCACAGCGGAATCACAACAACTGCCTATGATGCGAACCCAAATGCCAACCACTAGACCACCTCCACTTCATCATCTTTCTGCACTTTCGGTCTCAGATTATGTATAACGTTGGGATTTCATACTTTTTTTCACTGGTCTTAGGGTACTCATCTTCTTGTTGCTGGGCTGAAAGGGACAATCTATTGATTGAAATGTTCTTGTACGAAATTGACAACTTTTTTTTGTTGAAGTAGATGACGACTGCGTCATGTTAATTCCATGTTTTACTTACTTTCGGATTACATAGCTTGATCCGCCTTCACAAATCATAAAGTTTCTTCTGTATTGTACGTTCAGACGAATACTGTATCACACATTGTACATACGACAGCGTCGATAGGATTAGAGTATGTGCATGCGCCGCACGATTTTTCACTTGGCTCGACTGTGACGATCATTTGTTCAGGTGGATCTGAGCTAGTCGAGATTGTCCCGCCAAGCAAGGTACCGACAAAAGCCCTACCTTCTTCTCGCCGTTTCTTCCGTGGTACATCGTCCGAATCCGACATTTCGTGAATCTCGTTCTCTTCTCGCAAGTCCAAGATGTCGTTGGCCAGAATACGCAGTGATGCGATGGTGGCCGAGTTATCGGCCAATTCTTCTCCCCGGTAGAAAAGCCGTTGACATATCGTAGGGATTTTCAGGTCGCCCTGAAGCTGTCGAAAAGTTAGTCTGTAGCCAGAACGCGTACACTGTTAAGATTATATACCTGAACTTTGATGTCCTTCAATGTCATGGTCTTTGCAATGGTCATTTTCCTTCGTTCGCCATTCTGTTTCACCTGTCGCAAGCGTTTCGACTGACGCGCCCCAGAATTACGAGAAGGGTTCGCCGCAGGCTCCGGTGGGGCATCATGGTCATTTAGAGTATCGCCTTTACCACATATCCGGATAGTGATTTCGGTGGATTCCCATTCAGATTTCCTGCCATGAAGGGTCAGCAATCGTAGGCACTCTCTATTCTCACAAGTACCTCTTTTGTCGACACTCTGGACAAACAGGAATATCATGTGAAAACTTTGCTTGCACGCCATTCTCCTGGTTGACTTTTTCAATGGCTATCAGAGGTCCGCTGGAGTAACTAGAATATATCTGTCAGTCAAACGAGCACATGAATGCTACATCGAACTACCCACAGGATTTCCAGTGCATCCCAATCAGCTCGCTTGATTAAAGCAAGAGATGAATTAAGGTCACTTGGACAATTCGGATCAAAGACAAGAAGCTGATGTTCGCAGAAGAATGGGGTGTTATCCACAGTGACAGGTCGCGAAGTCTCCGTAGGACGGACTACCCATTGCTTCCAAGATCGAACAAACTGGGCGGGAACAACGGCACAGGCCACGTTTTCGAGGAGACTCATATCACCGCCGAGAGCAAAGTCGTGCATATGCTTGAGCTGTGCCTGAGGAGGCATAAATATTGACACTCTTCCCCACTCAATGGAAGCACATACCTTTTCGTCTTCTGCTCGTTTGCGAAGTTCCAGTTTGTCTTCCTTGGAAATGCTGACCATGGCATCGCATACTGCGCAAGGTTCAGCATCGGTTGACAGAGGACTCCAAGAGGTAAAGATGTTGGTCAGAATTTCACATGCCTGGAGACAAAATCAGCGGAAACATGGAAAATCTCTGTGTTAGTTCAAGTACCTCAACAGATATCCGACGGCGAGCGGTTGTATTTAGTGATAGCCCGCCATGCTCACAACGGACGTGGCTGTCATATTCAGGGGAATCCGGACCTGGGTCTCCTGTTGAAGCTACATGCATCTTTGGTCGAGCCAATCGCCAGTCTAACGCAGGCCAGTGCTGAGTATCCGCTCCATAGGGAATACGAGAAGGTATTTATACACACCTCTGAGCCATAGTTTAGACACCCAGTAGCCAACAGAATCCACGCCTGCATCAGCAACTTGATCGAATTGACTAACTGCTCGCGGATGATCAATCTGATACAATTTCTCTTCTTCGAAGTCAGAATGTGCCACCATTTACAGAGACTGTAATCGCTCTACCTTTGTAGGTAATCCTTACGCATTCCTCACACACGTCGTCCAGGGACATCGCTGGAGAGAGTCCCTCTGTTTCGTCGGAA
Source organism: Baeospora myosura (assembly GCA_001179705.1). Classification (NCBI taxonomy): domain Eukaryota; kingdom Fungi; phylum Basidiomycota; class Agaricomycetes; order Agaricales; genus Baeospora; species Baeospora myosura. The sequence continues at coordinate 33,359 of CEMG01182475.1, read as the reverse complement.
ATCTTCAGATAGGCTTCCTACTGGATAGTCAGCGTAGAGTGCGAAGTAGAATGGGAGTGACACAAACCCTGCTGATACGTTTCATGAGGCCGGCCTTATTGTGGTCCAGCAGGTTATGCATGCACAATATGGAGTTCTTTGATTCGGACACTTGTGCCTGCAATGGCGTGGGATTCTCACTCAGAGTCGAATCCGAACGAGATAATTCTTCACAGGCGGTAGGCAGGGGAGAAGCACCAGCTGTCGAAACCCCGTTAAGCTGCTTCACCGATTTTTTCATACAATTGGTGGCGAGCCATTGCTCCAAGGCACTTTGAGAAACCACCATCGAGTCCTGTTGCAAAGGTGGGTGGGGGAATATTGAGGATCAAGACATTTCACAGCTCACCCTGTCGTGGAGAGAAGTGATATTCCATGTTCGGTAAATGTCCATCACTTTGCGCCTCAGTTCATCGAAATGTGTTTTAGCCACCTTCTCTCTGGATCGAGGGGATACGGTCAGGACCACTCAATCACGAGATACATAGCGCTTACTTTTCGGCATACTTCTCGCATTCCCCGTCATGAGCGAGATTGAGAGACTGCACTGCTTCTAGGGCACGGCGAGGTGGTGCAGCCACATGCCGCGAAGAGTCATTCACCCGATTCAGTTCCATTACACCATCCAGCGAAGACCCTCGTAGATGCGTGTTCTTTCGTGCATATACAAGCATATAAGCGTCTTTAGAGGATATGTCGCTGTTCATTACAAGTCAAAAAAAATGATAGAATCATGGATCAGATCCCTACCTTGACGACGGCCGTTTGGGTAGAGCTTCAGATCCCCCGGGTGCACTAATTGAACAACGATGAAGCAATTGGCGGACGTTAATCTTATTCAAGTTGCTCAGACTTACTTTGCGGCCTCGTCGTCACTGTCATCAACCCGTTGTCGTTTTCGCGCGTTCGCTCGTTGCTTTTTCCCTTGGGCAGCCGGTCTAAAAGAGTTTGGATGACATCCATTATAGCAACACAGGCTTCACTTACTTGTTCTCGTCGTCTTCAAGATCAATGACTGGAGTATTTCGCTTTACGCGCTGCTTATCCCCTAAAGTCTTGATCTTAGTGACGATCTCATCATTGAACTGGAACCAAGATTGATTACTGAGGAGAATGAGGAAAAGGTCGCGCGGTGGTTAGTTCATTCATGGCAGCGACATGTCGCATAAAAACCTACACATCATCAAAAACCTGTGCTTCATAGTGGCCGTGGTATGCGCTGGCCCCTTTGTGGAGTAACACCCCTCGGAGTTCATACACGTTATCATCACATTTCTTGGTAGTAGATGAGGTTGCCGCCTTCCTAGTGGCGTCATTTCCGAGAAATCCATTCATATCCAGAGTCATAGGGAAACTGATCGCATGTTTCGACTTCTTGCGTTCCATGGTGGAGACGTCATAGACAAAGCGAAGAAGAGAGAAGTGGAGTACCGGAGGAAG
>CEMG01182473.1:2996-24607 GCA_001179705.1 Baeospora myosura | reverse complement strand
TTGTTTGTCGCAGCTGGCCCGCACAAACAAAGCGGCTCGCTTCGGACCGAGTCTCAGTTAGGGGTAGGTGGACGACGTTGCTGAAGCACAAGAAAACTTGAAGAAAACTGAGAGATAACTCATACCTGGCTTCGTACTTGAGTCTTTTAGTTCTCGCACCGCCGCATATTTTACAGTCTCGGATTGATCAAGTAGATTTGTACATCCCAAGGCGATCCTAAGCAAGAAGCTTCCCCCTATCTCCTCGTTATCTCCTCTTCAGTTCTTTGGTGCACGGTAGTTGATGGTTGCGCTGGCCTGGTTTACAGGCAGGACGAAGAGTTCGGCAATGTTCACGTGTGGTGGGCGAGATGCCGCCCATACGATCTCTTCAGCGATATCAACGGCAGTCACTGGAGACCAAATCATAAGATACATCTGCAAAAGAAACGACGTGTTACGCACATGGCTGAAGGCCTTCGTACACCTTCGCAGCTGCACTTGAATCTCCTCGGAAACGGATAACTGAGAACTCAGTCTCCACCATGCCTACGCCGCGTCAGTCTGACTATCGCACGTATAGGCATGGAAATAGCTTCATACCAGGCTGAATTTCCGATACGCGTATGGGAGTGTTCACCAGCTCGCGCATCATAGATCCCGTGAAGGCGTTGACGGCGTGCTTGGTAGCTGTGTATATGCTACCACCAGGGTATGCCTCACGACCTGCGATGGAGCCGACATTGATAACATGACCAGACTGCTTTGACTTGAAGTCTACGTAGTGATCGGTAGATCAGCCAGAGAAATATGTGGCAGATAGTTTCTAGCTTTAGTGCTCACCCTTGACGAGCAACTGCGTCATCGAGATGAGTCCGAGGACATTCGTCGCAAACATGCCCTCGATGTCTGCATCCTTGATGTCTCCGACATGTTCGACGCCCAAGACGTACCCGGCATTGTTAACTATCGCAGGAGTGTATTAGCCCGTGCTGCAAGCCCAATATAACAGGGTGCTTACCCAGGATATCCACATTGCGGAGGTCACTGGGAACCTTATCCCAGAGAGTGGCGACCTGGTGCTTATCCGAGACATCCACTTGTACAGTAGCAAACTTTCCTCCTTCCTGAAGGCCGGATTCCTTGTGGGCAGCAGTGCAAGCTTCGGAGACGGCTTTGAGAGCCTCCGCGCGACGAGCTACTAGAATGACATTCGATCCACCCTGGACAAAGAGGTGAGCTGATATGCGCAAGGAAAATCGCAATGCACTGCAGACCTTGGCAAATAAGACAGCTGTTGCCTAGATAACTTATCAGCCTATCGAACAGAGGGAATGCAAGTTACACTCACAGCCCCTATTCCAGAGCTTGCACCAGTGACAATGACGGTCTTGCCTAAGAGACGAGTAGCGTTGAATACAGACATGGATGTGAAGGTCAGAAGAGTTCAGAGAGGTGTGACGCGGGACGGGTCAATACAAAAGCGCATGTGGGGAAGACGTGAGGAACGCGCGAATAGCTCGTTATCTGATTGCATCGGGAAGGTGGATTCGCAATCGTTGCTCACTATCGTCGATAGGGAGACCTTTCATGCTGTCTCCGACAGAGGAAAACGTGAAGTGGGAGCGTCTGCTTGAGTGGCTGGCAGGCCATGGAATGAGTGTCGATGGCGAAGGACTTCTTGTGGAACGGAGACAACAACATAGTCAGTCAGAACAAGCTTTTCCTTCTGATGTTCTTGACATCTCTATACAGATGCTGGCTACGGTCTCTTTGCCTTGAAGTCGTGTCCTCCTGGTTCTATGCTGTTCACAATTCCAGCTGGTGCAATGGTGAACGTTAGGACTCTTTCACCGCACTATCCATCCGATGCCGGTTGCACAACGTTGACGGCCACCCAGCTTGTGTCTCTTCATCTGGCTCTCTATCGTCCAGAAGATGGACTGCAATCCAAGGATCCTTTTTTTGGACCATATATCTCTGTCTTGCCACAAGAGTTTGACTCGCACCCCCTCACATGGCTTGTCAAGCAACAAGAACGCAAGTCGGAGCCAGTCGAAGACCATCTCCTTCAAAATTTGCCTCCAAGTACTACGACGGCTCTGGCTGCCCTTGCTACGAGATATCATACGGACTGGAAAGCTGTCTGCCAGTATATGGTCCGTGTCGACGCATATAGGTCATCCTGGTTCTGATGGACAACTTCAGCAAGACTCTTCGATGTCGCGATTACCCGTCTCAAAACCACCTTCGACGGAAGACTACCTGTGGGCATGGCTCAATGGTACGTACTAGGTGTTATTAGAGGCTCAAACTACTGACCTCATATCCCAGTCAACACCCGGTGCTTGTATCACCAACTGAAACCGTCTCGTTCCGACCCTGATAACCTGACGCTGTGCCCCATAGTGGATCTTGCGAATCACAGTTCTCACAGGGCTCACTTACAACCTCGTCGACTCCCTTCCCAAGCCGTTGCTCGTGATGGTGTTTCGCTATTCAGACGTAACGACGATTTTGTCGTGGTGGCCTCAGCTGACGCCACTATTGAAATGGACTGTGAATTGTTCCTGACGTACGGAGCGCACTCCAACCGCACACTCTTTGTAGAGTATGGTTTCGTGAACGATATTTCTCGGGAAGCAATTCTGCAGGGTGATATCCATGCTGAGGTCGAGGTGCAAGACTTGCTTGAACGTTTATTCGATGACAAGCAAGGTGTTGGTCGACAGATGAAGGTCGTGTTGGAGGAAGTAGGTTATTGGGGGTAAGACTTGCACTTGTATTTATGCTACGATCTGCTGATTTCGGAGACAGAAATTGGACTCTACATTCTTCGCTGGGATCTTCGTACCCGTCCTTTCGGGTGATCGCTGCATTACGGCTGTACCACATCAACCTTGATGACTCCAGCTACGTCCAAAGATGGCGGGAAACACTTGTGGGGCAAAGAGATACAGTTTCGGAGGCGAACGAAAGTGCCTGGAGGGATACGGCGGTGCAGATTTGCGCCACACTGATTGAAAGGGCCACTGAAGGTATGGGAGACCTCGGGACAGACAAGATCTGGATACACCAGAATATCAGGACTTTATGGTTAGAAGAGATGTACGTTGCAGAGGCTGTTTCTGAAAGTATACGCAATGGAGAACAGTTCTAGCATTCATATGCACGCCTGAAACGTGGCGACCGGGGAGTAAGATCCTAAGCTTAAGGACCACCGGGAGTGAGAGACCACCGCCTTAGCAGCTCTTAGCAGTGCCTTAGCCTTTTGTCATTGAGAGCTTGAAATTAGAATCGAGATCGGCAATAAAAATGTTTCATCGCCCCATTTGGCTGTGAACATGTTGTGCGTATGACACAGCCAGTCGGATGCCGACGGTCGGCGCTAAGGACCTTCAACCCGCATCCCACACTCCCTTCTCCTCCTCCTTTTCTTTGTATACCTCCTCGACGCCATGGCTGTCGAACCTCTATTGGCCACAAGGGCTCAACGGGCCTTTATTGCAACGAGTAAGCTCGCCAGTTCCGCTAAGCTCACTTCATAATTCATGATCGACTTTCCACAGTTACAATACGTTAGTAGAAGTTAATTAGTTTGGAAAGTATCATCAAGTCTCACTGAAATATGGATCATCGCAGAGGCTATCGTTGTTCTTGTAATGGTTGCCATCACGTTCAGACTGGTGTGTCCCATTGGTTGGAGGCTAATATCTATCAATTGAACGCCATTTCACCAGGTGGAACAAGAAGTGGACTTCACAAATGGCTACAAGGTACGAAATGTTCTTGGCTACACTTGCATTTCTCATTATTTTATAGACTCTGCCGTGTTATCTTGCTCTCTTCGCCCTCGGAGAGTCAGTATCTTGCCTTGAGCTTGTGTGATCTAGCATCTCATCTTCCATCGGGATCACAGGCTTTTTGAATTCTATATGGCATTCGATGCCCTGCGAATGCGCAATGTTATCCAGCTCGCCGGAATCCTACGTGTGTTATCATACCCCTTTTTCTTCATACATGTCACTGACATTCAGACAGTCTTCCATCTCGCGCTTCTGGTTTTTGCCGCCCTCCAAATACATCAAACAAAGACCGCTCTGGTAACATCGGACCAGAGCACCTGCGATACAGATTACAGCAACATCGTGAGCAATTTGGTTTCTAAATGGTGGCTCCATATATCAACTCCTTCACATCGTAGACCTGTGATGGTCCTGGTTCTCTCTTCCACCAGATTTTGCCGTATCTTATCGTCGCACCTTGTGTCATTGGCGGGGCTTGGGTTCTCATGCTCGTCTTCATCAGACAGTTGTATGCTGAGTTCGGGTTAGTGTTGACTGTCAGCGTTCTTCGACGAGACGAGATGACCAACCGCAAACCATCTAGCTGGGCCATATTCCACGTCGTTGGAGCGAATCCCAAAATGAAAAGTGCGTTCCCTTGCGCCACCCTCTAAATCATTGCTGACAGTCTCATAGCCATGTACCAATGGTACCAGATCATGATCTGCCTTCTGAAATTCGATTTCTTTTTCTTCACAGCGGTGACAATGCAGGTGAGTCGTTACGTGATCTTGAAGAAGGCTGTCCCACGCTAACGTTGTGTTTATCAGCTACTCATCGTTGTTCTGAACCGTAGTTCCGCTGAGTTCGGCGTCACAGTCGCTGCGATACCCGTGGTTCTTGTTCTTTTGTTTCTTTGTGGATACGCTGTACAACGCGAGATCAAATGGTATGTACCGCCATCTTGACAGCAACATGACTTGTTCTGACATAGCTTAAGGATTATGTCTATATCTTTGGTCATGATGTTGGCGGCCGAGAGCTACTGTAAGTTTCTATCTTCCGTGATCAAGGCTCTGAATAGGTTACTCATATGCATCTCTGCAGTCTGTAAGGATGATGAAGTTCAGACTTGCCCCACTATGCTCACCTAGAGTCCTTCAGTGTATAAACTTGTACGGTTCTATCAACCGGCCTCACGATCTCAATACACCACTACTAGAGCAACTTTGACAGTCTTTAGTACGTGCTTATCATTTATATCGCCGTCATTGGTTCTCACAATGTCTTTTCCAACAGCTATCGTGGCGTTCTTACTTTTGTTTGCCACCTTTGCAGTAGGCCTGCGCTGCTTCGCCGACTTTGACAGAGGTCTGCAAGCATCTAAAGTCAATGGTCAGTTCTACAAGCCCGTCGTAACAAAAATGGACGTGCTAAATGGTAATAAACTCCATGACTTTTTAGATATCCCGACACGACCGAAGTACTCACAGAATGTCGACTCTACAGGGAACATGAGTCAACGACAATCCTCTTACAACACCCAAGGAGCTCCTCTTGGTCCCCGCATATCCATCGAATAATATGTTCTTCTCTATCTTTTGGATGATCCCAACATCAATTATTGCAGACTACATTACCTATTTATATCACTTCATCTGTATGGATACCTTCGTACATCGTACACACTTTTATGCCGCTAACGACACGTATCGTATACCAAAATGCATCGGAACAGAATGGACTCTGGACTCATTGCCGACGGCAACATCCGAGTTGAAGGCACTCGTACCTGATTCCTACTAAAGGCGGCCCGTGCTTTTCTTTCTGTGGCATACAACATATATGATCTACCATTAATCTAAACCTCCTACCTTCAACCTAACTATACACAGCGGTGTGGACCTTTTGAATCATGTTCCCTACGCCACGGCCGCCATTACCGGCTGCGCCGCGTCCGCCTACGAGGACTAAGAAACGCGCCCCTCGACCAGCTCCGTCTCCAACCATCACTCGACAGGCTCTTCCAAGAAGTGCCGGTCTGCGACGGCGATCCACACCCTCGACGAAGACACCTCTGCCAGACTCAGAGTATTCTGATCTCTCCCCGAGACAACTACCTTTGTGGCTGGCTTTCCTGGATCATGTAAGAGAGTTTGCGCCATTTTTATGAGTTGTTGCTACTAAATACTATCTCCAACCACAAGACAAATGTAACGGTGACTGCTCTCACTGCGGGCGCTCTCCTCTACACCAGATCTGCTGGAGTGCTGTACTTCTGTACTGGCGCTGTCGTATCCTCAACAGTAGCAAAACTCTTGAAACGAGTTCTTAGGCAACCCCGGCCCATACATCCCCCCGACTCAGACCTTAGGGTCAAAACAACATACGGGCAAGTCTCTCTCTTCAATCTCTGAATCTTTCGGCCATCCCATCGAGTGAACTCTGACGATTTTTACCTCCTACACAGAATGCCCAGCACCCACTCAGCCACCATAGCGTTCATGGCCATCTACATTCGCCAAGCGTGCCTGTACTCCCGTGTCCACCCCACCATTCCCTCTCATCGGGCACTACGTGTGGTATTCCCCATATTCGCTATCAGCTGGGGTGTAACCATCGCAGCGTCCAGGGTATGGCTTGGCCACCACACATGGCCCCAAGTCCTTGTTGGTTGTACGTGTGGAGTCGCCATTGCCACTATGTGGTTCGCACTTTGGACGACGTATGGACTGGATGAGTACGGGAAGGTGCTGGAGCAAGCGCTCGCACCGTATACTCAGTTTTGAGGTGTTTGGATGTTTGCTATCGGCGGGCCTTGCAATTGGCCATGAGCCAGTACCATAGATTCCAAGTCGCCAATTCAGGCAAGGATCCCTAGGTGCAAATTAGATACACTCGGTTGAGACCCTGGTTACAATCCTAGCACACTGGGCAATCGACGCCTCTAGCGTCTATCGAGGAGGGGTTCCTGGGGGGATATACTTAAACTACTGATAGTTGTAGATATTTCGGCTTACATTCTATCTTGCTATCCTACTCGTGTTTACCCAGGCTGGAGTAGAACAATCCCCATGTACGATCAGACTGGAGGTGAGCTGCCCACTGTGAAAACCCAGAGGCGCGTAAGCTTGGCGTAAGCGAAAAGACGCGTCTGTCACGTGCGCAAATCCGCCTCAAACATGGACCACGACGACCCCATAACCCAGTTCTTTCCTGATGAAGAGTCCGTCGACCTCTACGCTGTTCTGACCTTGAAGAGGGACGCCAAATCAGATGAGATCAGAAAGTGTTATCGTCGACTGGCCCTCGTTTACCACCCGGACAAGCACGCGACAGCAGACGATGCAGCCAAGGCCAACGCGTCGAACAAGTTCCAACAGATTGGATTCGCATATGCTGTTCTCAGTGACGAGAAGCGAAAGCAAAGATATGATAGGACGGGAAAGACGGATGAAGGGTTTGAACTGGCTGCAGGTGACGATGGCTGGGAGGCGTACTTCGAGGAGATGTTCGAGCGCGTCACGCGAGGGAAGCTTGATGAGATGAAGAAAGAGTACCAAGGTACATGTGTTACGTGTTGTTCTCTATACTCTGTACTTATATACTGCTCGCAGGCTCATCCGAGGAGGTTGAAGACCTCAAATCTGCGTACGCCGAAACCAATGGGTCCATTGGAGACATCATGACCTATATTCCCCACTCAACGCACGACGACGAAGCGCGCTTCATTGTAATTATTTCGGATCTCATCTCGAAAGGTGACCTTCCAGCCTCGGCCACTTGGGAGTCAAGTATCAAAGACGAGAAGTCTAAACTTGTGCGGAAAAAGCAGGGAGAGAAGGAAGCGAAAGAGGCAGAGAAGCTAGCCAAAGAACTCGGAGTATGGGACGAGTTTTACGGGAGTGGGAAAGCAGGGGAGCGGAAAGGGAAGGTGAAAGATAACGGCAAGCGAAAGCGAGGTGACGCCGAGGAGGAGGCAGAGGAGGACGACGACCATTCCGCCCTGAAGGCCTTGATGTTGAAGAAGAAACCCAAAGATATGGACGGGTTCTTCGACAGTCTCGCCGCAAAGTATGCTGAACCTGAGCCCAAGTCTAAGGGCAAGGGTAAGGCCCGCGCAAAGGCCATTGATGAGGATGCAAGCGAGTCGTCTCGGAAGAGACCACGGCGAGGAGCTCCCCCACCTCCTCCTGAACTCAACGACGACGAGTTTGAGAAGCTGCAGCAAAAACTTTTTGGCGATAAAGCATCTGCCAAACCCACTGCTGCGAAAGGGGAGAAGAAGAGCAAGGGGAGGAAGGCCAAGTAATCTCACTCAAGGAACGTCGTGGCTGTAGATGTGTATTCTGATAGTATTTATTGCACAGTTGTATGAGAATTCCTGATTTGAACGAAGTGAGAAGTGAAAGCAATGCGAAGGTAACGTGGAGTGAAGAAAGTGCGACGAGATCCAGGTATATCTTACAAACCGTATAAATTACAAGTAGCGAATGGAGTCGATTCCCAAACTCCTCCGAGCATGAATGATAGCAACAAGCTCCTTGATGCTCTCTTCTAGGATCACGACATTGTCCAGCAACTGTGACAAGGTTATGTTGGCCAGTTTCTCCGCGCTGTCTTGGCCGTCGTCTCTCTGCGGTTCCGCGGCCTTCTCCCCCCAGCCTGAACTGAACACGTCTTCTTCATCTGCGTTCCACTTCCGCGACTTCGCAGGAGTCCAGATACCAGCCGACGGCGCAGGGGCTATGAATGGTTCAACGGTTATAGAACCAGTTTCACGATAATGTGGCGCAAAAGGGCTAGCGGAAACAGTGCGACTTTCGGTCCTGGGTGGCGTTGCAGGATCGGGAAGCCACGAGCTTTTGCTTTTGTTCTTCTTCGGCGTCAGGAATGATACGAAAGACGACGATGCGGACGGCTTGGGCTTTGGCCTTGACTGCTGGGGAGGTTCAACGATCGCAGGTGTTCTACTTGGCTCTTCCATGAGATCCCAACCCGGTGACAGAGCATCTGTCATATTCTCCGAGAATAGAAGGCCTTGTCTTCGTTCGAGCAAGAACTTGTCGAAGTTCTCCAACGTTTGACGATACCTTTCGAGCTGTGAAACAAGACCGTGGAAAATGGTATGAACGACTGGTCGAGACTTTTCATCAATGCTCGAAGCTGGAAGGAAGTTTGAATCCGTTGACAATTTTTCCTCTATCCGGAAATCAATGGAGCGATCGTCTCCATCATCATCTATGAGGTCCACCTCAGCGTTGTCAGCCCCATCCGATGGAGAGTCGTTCGTCGAAAACGTCATCCAGCCCGCCAGAGAACGGTCAGGGTGCATAGCTAATGTCGCTAGCACGCCTGTCAACGCGATGTTGTATTCCGGGGTGTTTGAGAAGAATTTCCTCAACGATTCGAGGACAAGAGAGAGGATAGGATCATTAACATTGAGTCTATGCTTGGCATTCTTCCGTAACTCCATATCAACGGCGTCGTCGGGGTCAACGCGGAACGCTGGCTGATTCTGGATGGAGAAGAGGGCATCATGGAGGTAGTGGTCGTATCCTGTGCTGAACGGGTCGCCGCTATGAGACGGATCAACCCGTGAGACGAGTGTGAGGTACAAACCCATTTCACGCTCGTGTGTGAAATACGTGGTCTCAGGCTGTGCGAATACAGGCGCTGAGGAGGTATAAACGAATACATCTTCCTCCGAGCCTGGATAGATGAAGGTCTCGTCGTCTTCATCGTCTTCGATGGCCGGAGGGGGCATTTGGACGGCAGGGTTCATGGGCGGATGAGGGAAACTCGTGGCCTTGGAATCCGGTATCACAATGAGAAGACGGTCAATGCAAACCTGCGGATGTTGCAGAAGCATGGATTGCAATAATTGCAATGCAGACGTGGCTGTCGGCTGTGATGTCGATCTTAGATTTGCCAATAGCAAATCCTTCAACGTGAATCTCCCCATTGAGGTGAAATACTCCGATTCCTTTTTAGCGTCGGGAGCTTCCAACTCGAGAAGAACCATAGCACTACTCTTCCGTCTGCGAAGCTTCTTTTGCTTGTCGGTACCGGCAGAATTAGTTTGAGGAGGTGCGGCCCCACCATGCAGCGTTAACATTGAATATGGGCGTGGCCTAAGCCGCACCTCGTCGTTGTCCTCGCTCAAGAGGAAGTTGACTAGGATATCAGCGAGTTGACCATCGCGGAGGGTGCGAATCATGACCTCGATGTAGGACATGACTGCCACTGCGCTCCCGTCAGTGTCTGAGCACTCGAGCACCGAGGGATAGAGTATGTTCTCCAGAAATATGCGGCGTACTGCGTCTAGAATGGAATGAACAATGGCCGTTCCGACCAGCGCAGACGCGTCCATTGTATCGTGCACAATGTTTCGACGAAGAACATCCTGCAAGAATTCGAGTAGCTTTAGGAAGTGATCCAAACGGGACCTGAAGTCAGGGTTACTGGCGTCCTCCACGCCCATTGCTAGAGATTTCGCCTTTGCGACTTCATGCATCTCCTTCGCATCCTCCGATTCGAGACCAGTGCTGCCAATGACCATACCGCCCCCGTGAGCGTTATCAGCACCAGATGGAAGTCTGAACTCGAGCTTCGACGGCAGGAGAGAGTACACCGCTCCCAGGCCAGCACCGAGCACCTCGGAGAAGTCGCCATCCAAGATGTATTCCGCTAGAGCTAGTGCAGCGTCGGTAATGGGATCAGAGGTGGTCTGTTCGGATGAATCTTCCTGCCCTGTAAGCCGGTGTATAGGCTCTCCGGGAGACATGGCCACGTCCATAAGGAAGAGTAACCCAGCACGGGCGAAGTCCCCGATTTGCCCTTCTCGGTGAACAAACCGAAGAAGATAGTTGAATAGAAGGAATTCATACTCCGGTTTCTTGGTGGCCGATGAAGCGGGGGCCGACGTGATTGTCGCTTGCGAGGGTGTCGGGGATACAGCTCTTCCAGTGTCGCCATCTTTTACTTCAGTCCCGTATTCCTCCTCCTCCTCCTCCTCTTCTTCTTCTTCTTCTTCCTCCTCCTCTACCGAGAACAAAGGTTCAGAACGATACCAGTGCTTGTCGTGGAAGAATATCATGAGGAGTTCCCGGTAAGTGCGAATGCGACTGCAAAGGATGCAGAGTAAGTTGACCACTGAGAAAGCTGTTAGCGTGATCTTCAGTGTGAAGTTTGCAAAGACGCACAATCTTCCTCGTATTCAGAGGGTTGGGTGCGAACGGTGGCATCAGCAGCTCCCATCACTTTCTTGGTTCGTCCGTCCAGCTGCTCCTGTAGATCATCACCTACGCAACTGCGAAGAAGTCTCAAGACGGCCTTATGTACTGCTGAGTGAACCAAGAATTGTTCATCCAATAACACGACCATGTTTTGGACAGCACGAAGAACCTCTGCTTGGATACCGAAAGGCCGATCGGTCTCACTCAAACGAACAAGGGTCCCCAACACATCTGGTGAAGAGTATGGGCGTTCCGCGGATATATCGAGCACAAACGCGTACCATTCTTCAGCAGATATTCTAAGCAGACACCAGTACCTCTGTAAACATTTGAGTATATCGAAACATTGTGTGAGTGTGTTCACATACCCCTCCTCCGTCCTGGTAGACTCCAGAACAAGCGAGTCTACCATAGACTGTAAGTGTGCAGGTACATCTGTAGACTTGATTCCCCTTGTCAACTGGCGCTCATCGGGATACAGCAGTGTGTTCTGATAATGGTTCGTTTAGATGTAGACAGCAACAAAGATGTGGGGACGAGTGCCAACTTTTATGAAGTTCCACGACTTGTGGAATTCTTGCGCATGGTCGGTGGGTGTCTTTGGCGCTGGCTGGGTGCCTTGTCTAAGGAATTTCGAGAAATAATCCATCCGTATGAGGAGGACGCGACGGAGTGACGCCGGACGGTTACCATTGCCCAATTCGGGCAACCCGAGTGCACGTGGCAAACTCTTCTCACACACAGCCACAAGCAATCTCGATCGCGCCGAGCAGCGCTCATCCATCAAAAACGATTTAGCTAACCTTACATTTGCACATCGTTGGCACATCGGGTCTACCTGGATTCATCCCTGACACACGCGCTGGAGATTTCTGCACGATGACCACGCTAACGCATCCGGTTGCGAGTCGTACGACGCCTGGAGGCTGAGGCCCGTTTCAGCGGCTTTACTTCATTCAATCGCAGAGTGAGCAGTGAGTCACTCATCACGATGGTACAGCGGGCGGTCCTCGCGACCAAGCTTCCATCAATACTGTAACCTGTCGTTTCGTTCCGTAAATACACAGTGACGGCGCGAGTCACCTTCCACTGTCATGCAGCTCCGAATTAACTGGTCGCTTCCTTTCCGCTTCGTTCATCTTCACTAGCTCTACTTGTTGCAATGCTGTCGCAGCAACACCGCCCCTCGTTTTTACCCAACGCGCCTGAGGCGCCGGCTACAAGCTATCTTGTAAGTCTCTCCAGTATGAAATCGACGACTGATAAGACCTAAAGGCCTCCCAGCGACGCTCGTCGCTCGAACAGGATTCCCGTCCCTCATCACCGTCGCCAGAAATGCATCTTCCGAGAACACGACTGTACGATTGTCGCTCGCCTGAATCATCCAAACGGTCTACTCGACGGTTCTCGAAACCATTCTTCCTCTCTGCAGACCTTTCAATCTCGGAATCCTTCACATTCCCAGTTGACAGTGTAAGTCATTCTAAGCAAAGTACTTGCAATATATAACTGACTGTAATATAGCGACGGCCGTCTCTTGACAATGAATCCCGCCCGCGGCCCCCGTCCCCAGCGCCATCTCTCAAGGCACTACGAGCTTATGAGTTTCCTTCGCCCGAGCATTCCAAACGGGCCTCTCGGCGATTTTCAAAACCGCTTTTTCTCTCCCCAGAGAAAAGTTCCATCATATCTTACCCCGCCGAATCTCCGATAACTCCTACTCCAAGATCAAAATCGCCTCTCCATTCACGCCGGAAGACTGACAGCGGTGACCTCCACACTGACGCGCAAAAAATTGTCCTTGATTACGAGAAGCGCATAGCCCTTCTCGAGTCTCAGAACGCCAGAATGTCCGTCGAGTTAGACACCACCAAGGATTGTCTCATTGATGAACGAGAGGAACGTGCTGTCGAGCGTTATTCGGCAGCCCTGGTTTCTGGCGTTCCCCACAGCTCTACAATTGACGGTGATGTCGGGGAACAATTTGACTCTACCGATGAACACAGGATGCACATAGGACTGATGGACACTCTGCAGAAGATTCGGGCTCAGAACACACTTCTGACCCGTTCACTCAGGGAATACAAGGTCAAGTCCGCTAATTTGAGCAATGCGCTCGAAACGGAACGGAATGAGCGAAATGGTGTCGAGGAAGAGATTCAACGGCTATCCCAATTGAATTTCACGCTCCTAGAACACAACAAACTCCTGGTTGGCCGGGACTCTTCGCTTCAGGAGGACATCTCCACGCTCATCACCAAGTCCCAGGCAGATGACTGGATGCGCGGTATCTTGGAAGCTGAACTGCGTCAAGCACGACAGACAACCTCCACACCACAGGAGCAAGATCTAACCGCGGTGCATCCGGACGCCGTCGTTGCTCCGGTAGCAGAGATAAAAGCACTGGAGCTGACATTGGAGCATCAGGGACCCTTGCGTGCACAACTCATATCTACCCAGGATGAGCTGCACATTACTCGACTCCGCCTCGTCGAGTCTGAGAAGCAGTGTGATGCACTCACGAAGAAGATATCTTCCCTTCAGGATAATCTGACTCTATGTCTTGACTCCTCGTCAGAGGCTCTTGAAGTAGAGAGGGACCTGCGGGCAGAAGTTACTGACCGACTGTACGCGTTGGAAGAGGAAAACATTATCCTCTTGGGCAAACTCAATGCGTCGCAGCTGCCGAGGGCAGAAAAATTGATGAAGGAGGCCGAGTCTCAAACGGAGGAACGTAACGATATCCCGAATTTTTCGCCATCTTCTCAATCCACCAGTCATCCTGCTGAGCTGAAATTTCAGCGCAGGGAACGGTTGTTAGACCGGCACTTTCGTATATCCGCTTACAAGGTAACCCGCATTTCTTACCGTCTGTTCTTGTTACTGACTCAGACAAACAGAGACTCAGCCGTCCACAGAACAAATATCTATTGCCAGCCGACGCGACACCAATGCTGACCTCCCAAGCAAGAAATTCGCCCTTGGCGGTCTCTCGCTCATCATCGTTCGATATTCCGGAGACTCCAGAATCCGCTACATCCACCCTTGTGACATCACCCCCTGCCCTACTCTATCGGCCGCTGAGCTCTAATCCACTGACCCCAACGACTACTTCCTTTCGGTTTCGAAATCCTCGATTTTCGCCGGCAGCTGCAATGCCTCCTGTTTCTATTGTTCCTTCCCTTGATTCACAGCCTTCCCATTCTTTTCCGTCGCCAGTCAGCATCCAAAGCACAAAAAAACCCTCGCTCCTCCTAGCGACAACTCTCTCGAGGAAATTATCATCATCTACATTCACGTTCAAGTCTGATTCAACAATCCATGTGAGTTCTGGCCGGATCACTCTGTTCCATTCCCAGGTTCTCAACCATCCCGACTCTCAGGTTGATTTCAGTTCCGTGAATGACGACTTGAATAATAAGTCGGACAGCGCTGACGCCAGACTAGCCAGGACTACTAGTGGTAGTCGGTCCCTGAGACACAGAAGGCGGAACTCGAAAAGAGCCTCCAAGGTTTTGGTAAGGACCTCCTTCTCTGCTATCGAGACAATCACAGTTGATAATGAATTCCACAGGCTGGAATCGTGCTGACCTATCCTGAGCTGGAAAGGGGAAGCGAAGAAAGTCTTGCGAATTGGACCTTAGTCTAGATATGATTTATTAAATTGTAATGTTAGTAATTTATCTATGTACTCGATGTGAACTCTTGTCCGGCTGGATCGATAGTGTTCATGGGAGAATTGACCTCTTGGATTCAGCCAAAAAATCATCGTTGAGAGATTATGAAAGTTGTGAGATAGTCTTGAGACAGTCAAGGGATAGTACTTAGACTCCGGAGTGAGATTGATCGGATATGTACGTTGTGTGGCGCAACTTTGCCAAAAAAATATATCCTCATTCACGGGAACCTACTGTTGACGAGGTTGTCGCACTAATGGATGAGGCATACGAAGGAACGAAGGGATTTGTTCGGCGTTATGCTTCTTAATCTAGCGCGTAAAGCTAAGAGTAGTTCATTGGGTTTTCATCTGTACGATACTGCCAGTGCCGGAGGTTCTCGCATGGATCAGACCTTTGTACTCGTACGGCTTGCAGGGAAGCCATGGTGCTCGAATAATGTCAGCTCAATTCACGCCAATGGGGTTAAGATGATTGTGGATAGCACTGCGTCGCGTCGAGCGGATTCTATCTACATGTAGTTTCCGTCCGAAGATTATTGTCCTCTCTCTACGTTAATTGATGTTACAAAGGAATGTCAAATGGTATGGTATATACAATGTCTGCCATGCCAGGTATCAAGATCGGGTTACGGCGCAAGAAAAGAATAGGTTAGATCGTTAGATACTCTTGCAAATAGTGCAATCGAAAGTGATCATGTCACGCATCAAGGCGGCTGCAGAGAGCAATTAGATTGGAAGCAACTCAAGGACGAGCGAGAAGAAAACGTACGTAACACGATCAATGCTGCTAGAATGGCGACGACTATCGTGTATACTATCGTATACTTGATGACCTGTAACAGAATGTAAGCGCGAAGTATGTCAGAATCAGACAACACTTACGATCCATCGTCGCTGCCTCTTCTGCTTAGTCGAGAATAACGGAGGTCGTATCTGCTTGGATGGGCGGAGCCAGACTAGTGACAGACGTGAGTGAGGACTAGGACATATACAAACTGGGACATACACAAGATTGTAGAATGCAGCGAGTTGATGAAGGGAATCAGGATAGGCGGCGTCAAGATTATCAACAAGAGATGGCCCATCAAGAAGTCTGAGCTCCAAAGGGACATTTCCACGATTTTGACGATGAATTCTCGAGCAGGCTGCGACATCGCGGAGGTGCCGAGACCTCTCCCATACCATTTGCCTGTCCACCAAGCCCGATTGGTCTCGTCGTGCTTGTATTCTCGCGTGAGGAAGACTGCGATCAAGATCTTCTGAACGGCACGCTGGACGGCAATGATACATATGATGCCCAGAACGGCATGAGATGCGTCCCACAGTTCCAAAAACCACTAGAGTAAACAGGTCAGTCAGACGACGTAGTAATTAGAGACGGACTAAACACTTACAAAGAATTCAAAGAATGCGACGATGCCGACCAAGGCACCGATGTGAGCAATAGCAGCCATCAGCGATCCAAATTTGACGAATGAATCCATCATGGGTCCCAAGAAAAGAGAGACGAAAAAGAGCGTCATCAGGACTGCTGCGTTCCATACGACGGGACCAATGGAGATGATGGCGATGCGTATCAGAGGACTGGGGTTTTGCTTGCCGTCCTTGTCCGGGAAGGACTTCACAAACATATACGCAACGATGAAGATGATTGCGCCACATATGGGCCAGAGAACTTCGGAGAATAGGACCGATCTCCAACTAGCGCGAGGAACGTCACCAGATAGTTTCTCTGATGGATGCCCGAGTTTCTTCTTCTTGTATCCAGTAATCATCGTCCGCGAGAGACGACAATACCCATACCAGCTGCTGGCCTTCGTCCGCGAGTTCCCTCGAGACATCCACCTAAGGAACTCTCGGTAATCGATGATGAAGTCAACGTAGGAGAACTGATGAGGGTTGAATAGGAAGGGTGCAATGCAAAGCGCCAAGACGGAGAGCCAGAAGTAAATAAGATGAGGTATCCAGATGGCCATCGTGACGTAGAGTAGGATGAGCAGATTCCGCATCCCCATGTAAATGCTAGGGCCGGCAAATCTCGAATAGAGGATAGAGAAGCTTATACGCGTGGTCGCAAAGCCTCGTCCGGTTGCAATATACCGAGCACCCCCAAATGTCAGATTGCTGAGGATAGACTGTGAGTAGATTTGGGTCGAGAACACCTCGAAGAAAGGCGACAGCGACAAGAAATGTTTGCCAAGCCGAAGCAAAGCCTTGCCCGTACCACGTTCGACCAATTCTGCAAGGAAACAGGTTAGTGTCTGGAGAAGGATGCAGTCACTTCTGACCTCACCTTGCAAGAAGAGCGGCAAGAAAGCAATGAAGAAAACCAAGAAAATGGCGACGATACAACGTCTGATCCAGTCAAAGACCGGGATGAGGTTGTAGCAACCAGGTTGTCCGCCAATAACATTCCCTTGGGAGTCGACTTTGCAGATAAGTAATTGCTTGTTGAGAGTACCGAGATAGAGGACTATAGAACACCTGTTAATCGAGAAGCCATGAGAAGGAAAAGACAACATACGAGTGACCATGAACACTTGGATGGAGTATATGACGAGGATATTGTTGATGTGGAAACCAGGATGACCATAGTAGAAGGTAAGGAAGCGGTCGATTGGGAGTTGCGTTCCGAGATAGTAGTACTCTCTGCTCAGCATCTGTTCGCCCATACCCGTCCCGATCTTGGTCTGGAAGTTCAGAATGGTCCCGAACCCGAGATCACGACCTTTACCACACTGATAGTACTCGGAGTGCTTTATGCGACCGCCACGACCGAAGGCGTTCATTCCCGCGAAGATATCCTCGTTCAAGTGAAGACCTTTCTGGGCTTTGGACACACCGCCTCGTGTGTTCATGAAGGTTGCATTGAGGAAATCGGGATGACCGTAATGCAATTTCCCACCAATCCACGCCAAGGCACGTGCGGTCATGGTACCGAATGTCTGCTCCTTGCCAGCGGCGATGTCTCCAAGTACACCGATATTCTCCGAAAAGATGTACTCGCGAGTGCCCACAATAGCAACGGGTGACCGGTTGAACTCCTTGTGGCCCCACTGCGCATACGGGCTCTGACTCGAAACACCATACTCCTCGAACTCGCCTAGGACATTGCGGATCTTGAGACACTCCTCCAGATAATTGTCCTGGTTGGCGTCAATGAGCTGGAGGTATTCACCACGATAGAAGATCATTGCGTGGTTCTGGTTATCGGATTTACCATCCCCTAAAATTGGGTTACCGGGAAGCTCGACACGGAACTTGGGCTTCCGCTTTCCAGTCTGCTCGTCGATTTCCGAGTGCCCGTCGATGAGTGTGGAGAACAGTCTTGCCTCTGAGCCTTTTGGTCCAGGCTCCTCATCTAGGTAGGCTATCTGTAGATCCGGGTAGGCACGCAGGAGGAACTCTGCATTTTCCTGCTCTTCCTTGTTGAACTTGGAGAACCTCTGCATAGAGATAGTAAACTTGAACTTTCTCCGTGCCATCCGCTCAAGCTCCCGCTCGAGTCTTTCAGTATTTCCGCCAAAGTTGTGCACAATGTCCGGATTCTCCACTCGGTAGAGGAGCTTGATGGCCTTGGAGTAATTCATCATGCCTGAAACGGTACGATAGAGTGTCTGCGCGCGCAATGACGCCCAAATCCTTGTCCTGAGCGTATATTCGGGAGACGAGGTCTTGAACCCGATGCAGTAGAAAGGCAGATCATCAGTCTTGGCGACCTTCTCATTCCCATTGATGCTGGCACCGTCTGTACCATCTGTCTCATCAGCGAGGATCTTCGTGTCCTTGACGAAGTTATCCCACTCGACGGGGTGCAGCTGCTTCAAGTACTCCAACAGCGTGACGCGAGTATTCTGATCTTCCTCTCGGATGATCTCCCTCAAACTGAGGAGGATCTTCTCTGAGTAATGAGGGACGAGAACGGTGAACGTGGGCATGGCGTCGACGGGGAGAGGTTCGGGTAGAGCGGTGGTAAGAGAGGAGGCGAAGAAGGATATGCGACGTTCTGCTTCGCCACCAGCAGGGAAGAAATTGCCTTTGAACCCTTTGCCTTCTTGATTCGTGAAGAAAGGTGGCGCGCGGAGAGTGCGGCGGCCGTCGGCACCGTCGACTTGGTGGTAGAGGAGACGCTGAACATGGTCAATGGACAAGAGATGCTCGCGGTACATGGAGATGATGACCGCGTTCCAGATCTGGGAGACAAGGACCTAGTGGAGGTAACGAGATATTAGTCACCTAAAATGCTGGTGGTTTCAAAACACACACCTTTGGCTTATACTTGACCTCCATCTCTCCCGTCGCCAACAGCTTTGCGTAAATCCGCTTTGGCATTCTGGTGTAAATGTCCTTCCACGGTGTCCAGATGCTCAGCCCAAGACTGAAGCTACGGCCGATACTGAATACCACGATCCAGATGATATACCAGAGATACGTGTCCAAGAAGAACAGTACCAGATCCATCACATACATGATGGCCAACGTGAACGGGACCTGGTTCGTGCAAAGCGCAGAGCCGAAAATCTTGTCGGAGCATCCTTGGACTTTCGTGCGCGCCATGACAGCAACGGGACTGCTGAACGAGTTGGTGAGGAAGAAATACGATTCGACGAATTTGCACCCGAAAACGAGGATCCAAAGGATGATGGATGCAGCGCGTGGACCGCGGGCAAGGGCGGGATACGACGCAGTAAAGGTCTGCGAAGCCATGTACTTGCGTGACTTGCTGGCAACGCGGTCACCGAACATGCGCCCCGAAGGGATGAGCCCAAACACGAGGGTCGCTACGACGGAAATGAAGAACTGGACAATGCCAAGAATGAGGGGAAGTTGTGATTGATTAGCGCGGCCGTCGACCATTGCAATGTAGAAAGTAGGCCCTGCCGTCAAGGCGAGGACGACTAGTAAGAATATAAAGCGAGTCGTTAGGTGGGAGGCATTATTCCAGGTCGTTGGAATGTAGCTGAATTCAGCTACGGTAGCGGCGAGCATGATGGCCGTGGAGACTGCACCTCCGAGTGCAGTGGCAGACCAGGTCATTTCAGGGGACGGGGACGTCTTGTTCTGTGGAGCATAGACTTTGGGAGAGTTGAAAGCAGTGTAGTAGTAAAACACTGAGACATGAAGGATCCAAATGCGGTTGAAGTTGACCAGGAGATGGAAAATGGAACGTTTCTCAAAGTATGTCTTGAAGAAAACTTTGTTCCAATCAACGCGGCTGAACTTCATGTACCGCTGGGCTGGAGGAACATCCACCAAGCGGGTCTGCAAAAAAACATATGAGGTCAACATATGTAGCTCAAATTCAGGACTGCACATACATTGTCGCTCAAGACGATCTTGGCCAAGCCTTCGGGATACCAGAAAAGCTGGTTGATGTCGTCATACCCAATGATGTCTGCGTGGTCCTTCTCTTTCCTCACGAATTTGCCGTCAACCACCTCGTATCCCTGATCCCTCATGAACCGGTAAAGCGGCTTTACGACGGTGTTCAGGTAGAGGCCTTCGGGGACAGGTTCGACCCTGTTCTGACACTCTGGCGAGCGATAGTAATCGTCTGCGCACTTGAATATGAAGCACAGAGTCTCAGGAACAAAGCGGACGTTGCCTGCCTCTCCCCAGCACAAGAGGTACAGGGCGATTTGGCGCAGGCGATCGTACTGGCTCATGTTGTTCATCGCGTTCCGCCAGCGGTTGAGGGCGGAATCGAGCGACTTAGAGCCTGCGGTCTTGCCGCCGCCCTTAACCGATTTGAGGCGCTGGAGACCGGGGTTCTGTGACTGACCCACAGCGTCGTCCAAATTGAGTTGAGCTGCGAAGTACCACTTGCGGTAGTTGGCGTGCTGCCCGCCGATGTAATCCGCATGTAGAGTAAGAAGTGCCTGATTCGGGGTCATCCTAGAGGCCCTTGAGTCGAGAAGGTGCATGGTAAAATCAAACTGGCATAATGGGGTTAAGTGTGGTGATTGGTGTACAAGGGATAACAAGGCATACCATGTTTCGCATAGAGTCCCTCTGAAACCCGAATTTTTGAGTGAGGTCAAGGAAGATGTCTTCTATCTCCTCAGTAGACATGGGAATTTGACGATCTGCAGACCAGGCAGGGTATGGTTCGTTGTTGGCGCCGAAGCCGGGGTCCGCGAAGGGGGAGATACTGGGTATACTGGAATGCGAATCGACAGATTGAACGTAACGGCGGCCATAGACGTCGGAGTCCGAGCCAGCTGCGTGAGAGAAAAGGTGTTAGAAGGGAACGAGCATGCATAGTGACGACTAGCAGAAAGGTGATACTGACAGTTGGGGTCGTTGTATCCCGGCGCACCAGCTAGACGGGTGGTGCTGGAGTTGACCGAGCCATAATGATCACCTAGCTCGGAATCAGCATCACTGTAGTCCCGTCGAGCCTGAGGGTAGGGTATGGCTTGGGGTGGTTGCTGGCTGGGGTTTGCGAATGGATTTGAGCGTGGGTCGGGCTGAGGAGGACCATAGCCTCTCGACGCCATTTATAAAGCCTGGAGAACGTCGAGGACGACGGTGAAGAAGAGAAAGAGGAAAAGAGACAAAAGAATGAAAGCTGAGACTGAGCAGTGGAGGTGACGGATGGACGTTGCGAAGATAGAGACCGTGGGAAGAGCGACCATCCACGTGATATGTATGGCGCGAATATTTCCCAGCCCCGAATACCGATGTACCGGATGGCGCACTCGCGGCATTGATCTCAGGCTGTCTGTCACTGCCATCCCGCGATAGCGACGAACGGGAGCCACAGGCCACATCTCTTCTCTGCATTCAAAACCTATTCGTGGATGATGTCGGCAAGCTGAAGCTGGCGCGTGAAACATTTCAAATTTGAAACAATGACATCGGCTCGAGGTTGTCTCAGGAGCCATGTGACGAGACGCGTTCAGGTTGACCGCGATTTTTCGAACCTGA
>CEMG01182469.1:41017-59639 GCA_001179705.1 Baeospora myosura | reverse complement strand
TCATGGTCCGTGGATCAAACTGCCGAATAAAAAAAAAGATCGGGTACCCTTCTTTGAGTCACCAATTGGTCACCAATATCATATCTCATCGTACATACGGTCAAAGGTCGTCCAATGGTATCCATGCCACGTAGGATCTGCAGTGATTGCCTTTCCGACCCACCTGGTTACACCTGGTATCGGACCTGAACCGACGTCGACGCCACGACGCTATTAGATCCTCAAATTACGGATTCCGTGTATGCTCAGCACTTTCGCTGTTTTGGGGCTTTCTCTGAGATATGTGACTTATTCTGACAGGATCGTGGCCGTATAGTCTATAGAGGCACACATTCAAGTTGAACATTCCCTTCCGCTTCGACGACAGGACTCGCTCCTGCTCGCTCTCATGCTCCTTCAATTTCAAATCATGCGCGACAGGGACATCATCACCCCGATCGCGGTCTTCTATATGAATCTGATCATGATCCTGTACCTTTTATGGAACCGATCCAATCAGGTCGCGTCCCAGAATACTTAAAAGCCTTGCCATTTTTCCTTCAAGTCTCATAACTTGTTCCCGTCCTTCTCTTTATCGACCCTACACTCTTTCCTCAGTCTTTTCATCATGTTCTCTGTCGGTCTTCTCGCACTCTTTTCTGCTGCTCCTGCCCTTGCTGCAGTGCTCCCTCAATCGTCGAAGCCCGCGGGCTGTTGCGATATCTCCAAGGCCAAATTTGTTGTTCCAGCCAACCAAACCGCCATCGTGGCGTCTACACTTCCCACTTCATTCATTGCTCTCGGTGTTGGCATCCAAAACTACACCTGCTCCAGTGCCGGTACCTACGCGTGAGTTATTTGTCAAGTATGCACTTCTCCTCGCTAAATGATATGTCCAACAACAGGAGCATCGGTGCGGTTGCTGAGCTCTTTGATCTCTCCTGCCTCTACGGCAAACCAGCCTTTGACACCATCCAAAACGACGTCAGCACTCTGTGGAGCAAAGCCCCGGCTTCGTTGACAGCGCAACAGCTGATCTCTACCCTCTCCGCGGTCAAGACATCTGTTGTTCTCGGCGAACATTACTTCATCACCAACCCCGTAACCGGGACTGGAATCAGCCCTAAATGGGACTTCACCTCGCAGTCCTTCAAGGGAAATGCCAACGCTTTCGTCGTTGCTGCTAAATCCGCAGGACTTGCTGCCCCTACCGGTTCCCAGGACGTGGATTGGCTCTTCTTGAAGTCAGTCACCGGCGACTTGGCTGCTGAGATCTACCGTACGGATACCAGACTCGGACAACCCCCTGCCAGCGTATGTGCCTCACTAATACTTCTCGAGCGACTCCGCTAATGTCTCCTTTTATTTTGACAGTGCTCACCAACGGACACGAAGGTCCTCTCGGTCAAGTATGTCTCCAAATACTGTGAGTGTCACCATACTTTCTTCTGTGGTCTGGTCTCATGGCATTGTCGTGTACAGGGCTTAACGGTGGATCTATCAAGAAGTAGTAGAATGATGGGCTTTGGGACACTATTCTTTTGGGCAGTTTGCACTTCTTTCATTGGTCGGGCGACTGGTCCCCGATTTTTTACTGTTCCCCCACGTTTTACTCGCTTTATAGTTCAACACCGTTTCCAGGATGAAATGTAGTTGGGGGAGGTTCGCTTTAGAGTCGAACTTTCTGGATTTGCACTTTGCACTTTCTTTGCTGTGCACGTACATCATACATACCGCAATTCAGTTTGATGAAAAGAACGCTTGATGAAGAGATAATCTAATATCATCTTTTCAATCCTTCTAGTGAGTTCTAAATCATAGAATCTTCTTGTTCTGCCAGTGCTTGATGCAGATGGCCAACACGACCACATCAAATAATGAAAATGACTGTGATTCGTGAATGAATCACCCTCCAAGGATGCCAGTGGTTCATCCAAGGTAATGGAAGTGAACACCAAAACTCAGTATGACAGGAGATCTAGGGACGATTAAGCAACCCTCTCACGATCAGTAAATGATGTGGGCCGGTCTTGATTTGAGACTAACACTGACAGGAGATCAGCAAACCCCAGTGCTCCTTATAGCCAACTGCGGTGCAATTCGAGTTTTCAAGCTTGAAAGCGATCGGTGATCGTACAGACTGAGATTGGAACGAACAAGGTTGGCATGATCAGATCCTTTTAAGCATTGATTCAGGCAATTTAACACCCATTCTAATATTAGCATATGATCAGGTCCGCCTCAAGAATGGGTCTGTTTGGCAAGTGACATATACGCCTCGTCGAAGTATTGGAGGAACAAGATGCCACCCTAAATGTGCCTACTTCTTGACTGATCCTCCGGAAAGCCCTGTACGACACACCATCATGAGCAATGACTCTCGGAGGAAACACATGTTCACTTACAGTATTTTGCGACGTATTTAACCGAGAGGATTTGAGTGCTCGATGGTGAGCACTATAGAAAATGTCGGTCAGCGAAGATCGAGAATGGTCGAGAGCACGTACGTACGCTTGCAGGTGGCTGTCCGAGTCTGGTATCTGTACGATAAACTTCTGCTGCCAAGTCGCCTGTGACCGATTTCAAAAAGACCCAATCGATGTCCTGACTACCCGTCGGTGCAGAAAGCCCTGTCGATTTCGCAGCGACGACGAAGGCATTTGGTTGGCCCTTGTACGCATGGGAGGTGAAGTCCCACTTGGGATTGATTCCAGTCCCTGTAAGGGGATTTGGGACATAGTAATGTTCTCCGAGGACCACTGGGATATTCGTTGCTGAGAGGAGTGATATGATACTGGAAGCCGTGAAGGCAGGAGGTGCAAGGTTCCAAAGGTTGCTAACATCGTCCTGGATTTGGCTGAAGTAGGACGTGCCATAGAGACAGGATATGTCGAAGAGTTCGGCTACTGCACCAACATTGCTAAAAGAATAATTCTCTTGAGCAGGAGGTCAAGTACAACGGCATAATACCCACGTGTATGTCCCAGTGCTAGAGCATGTGTAATTTTGGACGCCGACGCCGAGTGCGATGAAGGAGGTCGGAAGGGTAGAAGCAGCGATGGCGGTCTGTCCAGCCGGGATATCGACCTTGGCAGAGGAAACATCGCATCCCAGGGGATGAGCAGACTTTGGTGTTTGGGGTACGGCTAACACAGGGGAAGCGGCAAGGAGAGGAAGGAGAGCGAGTGCGAACATTTCTAGGAGAAAGACGGGGTTTTGAGACGGCAAATAAACGGCGAGGACTGGATAATTCACACAAGGTGAGGCATTCTTCTTCTTATACAGTACCACGTACGGGGGAAGTATGACGTGATTTGACCGTGTGGGCGTTCCGTTCAATGCACTGTCAGTGGTCAGCTATTCATTCTGCAAATTAGTAGATGCCGGTGCAGTTCGTCCGTCATCATGTATCAGAGATCTTGAAGGCAATGATTTGCAAGATCATCACGTCCTTGATTCGTGTTTGGGGCGGAGCTTTCTATAGCCTGAGGATGTAAAACACAGTTTATAGTTCGTCTCCGAAGCTCGGGCGAAGTGCACCTTGAGCATGCTTTATATTGATTTTGCCGGGGATTCCATACTGGCAACCGCACGGTTTTACAAAAGACACCGCGCGGAATTCCCAAGTCCAAAGGTCACGGACCGAACAGGCCAATAATAGCCAATGCAGAGCGCCCATCCAAGCCAGGCCGGCATACATGGACGAGACACTTGAACGGCAGACATCTGGTTGGCAGATAGGCAAGGCGCACACCGAAAGCTGACAGGTTTTATGGAACAAGGATGAATCGAGTTTCGCCGTCTAGGCGGCTGAGCCGGCGACCACCTCCAGTGTCCACTGCACGACAAAATATGACGGAGATTTATCGCATTGATGAGCCACTAGCATCCTGGCGGGGGGCAATAACAGCCAGCATGTGCAGGCCACTAAGTACCTCGGATGCAGTGGCTGGTAGAACTCCTTCGAAGTTCGCGCCTCCCACACAACTCCCACACATCAAAAATAACGCGCCTCTGCTGGCCTGTTGCCATCACGACGTATGATCATCTTCAAGATCAGAGCACAAACTCCACACCGTGGAAAGTCATCAACATAGCGTTCAGATGATTTACGTGAACTGCTAAAGGATGCAGCAAGGTGAAAGCTTGTGATGATGCATCGACAGCTTTGTTAACATCGACTGCTCAAGATCTTTGTTCTGAGAAGCTCGCTGAGACAAAGAACTACCTTAATGTCTCATGCATCCTGAACCGATGACACCGGCGGTCGAGCGAGCGGTACTTCATGCCACGGATACCACGGACGTGTGCAAGAAAAGCCGCCACACAAGTGCTCAAGGTGCTCAACTAGACTTCGTGCGAACCTGTTATGCAGAATAAAGATGGACTCGTTCGCAAAGTTGGGATAAACGACCTACCTGTTTTGTCCCTAAATCTTCGGAATATGAGCACAGCGCAATGATCAACGACTTGTGAGGTAAAGAACAATCAGTAGGATGGTCGCACAACCACTGAAAAGTATGGCGGAAGAGGGTTCCAGTCGCTTCAGTTCTGGAGCGCCTGTCCACACCCACATCAGAAACACCGCTTTCGCACGCCCTAGTCGATGATCAGACCTGTTGGCGCTCAACTTCGTGTAGCTCTCTTCCCTTGACACCTTGTCAGAGGGTGAAGGAGCGCTGGCCATTCGGCGGATCACGATGAGGTACCATGCCATTTCGACACCGGCACCAACAAGAGGTATTTTTGGGACCCAAGACCAGAACCACGTCCACGGCCATTTCCCAACGAGGTCAGGCTCCGGGCTGAATGGAACTAGGTCGTCCCGGTCAACGCCTTCACGATATACTCGTGCGTCGGCGGGTCGTTTGAGGATTTCCGGGATACCCGGTGAAAGGACGGATCCTCTCCCGAAACCTAAGAGTTGTGCATGGTTGAGAGAAAGGGCTTTTCGGAGCTGTGCCGGAGTTCGCAAACCACCCGTGAGGAGAACAATCGGGAGTTTCGATGACTGACAACGCGGGGTCGATGCCAAAGCCTCCACAGCTCTATGAGAAAAGCGAGAAAAGAACGCTTGTCGCGAGGACGTAGAGGTCGCGCTGCTCATAAAGTCTGCGTGAACAAATCTCGTTGAGTGAGAAACAGGGGTCTGCAAGATGATACTGACCAGGATCTTCATAGTCTCCTCCACTGATTTCTATGAAGTCTATACCGCCCCATGCGGCTATGGCACAGACATGCTCAAGGGCTAGGTCCTCCGGGTGGTGTTTCGAACGGGATTCCGCTCCGAGGTAATCGCCTGCGTTGAATTTGATGCCGAGTATAAAGCGTTGAGGTACCAGTTCACGGATAGATGACACTATACGGCGGAGAACGCGTAGCGCGTTGTCTCGACTGGCAGAGTACTCGTCCGTTCGCGTGTTAGACTATACATAGTCAATTAGGGGAAGCTAACTGAAGCACTGCAAATGCACACCTTCGCTGATATGAACTGAGACAAGAGGTCTAAAGAATATCCTACAACCATGTCAGCTCTCCATTCTTCATGTATATGTACATATATGAAATGAGAAGCTCCAGCGAGAAAGAAACTTACACCCATGCGCAACATGCAGTTCGACACCGTCAAAGCCCGACTCGAGAGCCAGTTTGGCGCCCCTTATAAACTCAAAAACCACTTCATCTATGTCTGTATGCGACATGGCGCGGGGCGTTTGGAAGAGGAGTCGATGGAATAAACGCGATCCAATGCTATTGGGTCGGGATCCAACGGGGATCGCACTAGGAGCAAGCGGAGGATGAAAGAGAGAGCGGCCACCAATGATATTGCTGCTTTGACGACCAGAATGATTAAGCTGCATGATTGCAGTGGGCCAAATGGAAGCGTCCGCGGAGGCCACCGAAGTTCCAATCGGGTTTTCACCTCCACGGATTACCGTCGCTAGCTGTCGAAAGCGTAGGAGCGCCTCTTCTGAGAGAACCTTCGGGACAACCATATCGCGACCGAGCGAGAGATGACGATCCGATACTTGAACGTTGCCTGTAATGATCATACCCCAAGAATATCTCGACCATTTCGAGTACAGTGAAAAGTGGTATGCATTGGGGAGACCACCAAACAGATCAGCGAGGTGTTCGTACATGGCGGCCTGAGAAATATCAGAGCGTGAAAGAAGGGGAAATGAGAAGGTCTTTACCTTCACCAGGCAATTCGATAGGATGTGTCCGCAGGGCAGAGTCACTGACCGAAACACCATGCCAGCAGTGTCAACCTCATCTTCTTCATCCCGGACCTTCGACCGCCTGTTGTTTGATTGTGAGGAGAAACTTGGCAGTGTTGAAGGGACTCCCAAGCTGGACATCGAGGTGGTCGGCGGTCGCAGTGAGCGTTGACAATGAAAGCCAGGAAAGGCAAGTGGCGGTGGTAAGAGTCAGTCCGGCAACGGCTCGAATTCTGGCCACTTTTCCTTATATATCGAAAAACTCCGAATCGACTCCTCATGGACTCCTCCCACGACAAAGTCAGATCTCCCTCCCTCTTGAGTGACAGTCGTTCTGACAGTCAAGCCAGTGTATGAGTATAGACTTGTATAGACAGAGTACCAAAGGCTCAATATTTCATGAGCGAGCAATCCCCACATCACCTAAGCCTTCGACATACTCTATGATTATCATTAAGCTCTATCATGCTCGACTCTTGACTCTCCTGGTATGTGTCTACCACTCTCTCAAAGCCTCAGTCCCAAGCTTTGATCCTGACGCTATGCCCACTCGTATTTGCAAATGACGAGCATACTTATGTTGATGTACAAGTATTTGCGTTCGTAAACTTGAAATTTACATCATCACTCATGTAGTCCGACATTCATCAACATCGTCCG
The DNA here is from genome assembly GCA_001179705.1 of Baeospora myosura. Lineage (NCBI taxonomy): Eukaryota > Fungi > Basidiomycota > Agaricomycetes > Agaricales > Baeospora > Baeospora myosura. Next base: position 52,779 of record CEMG01182469.1, on the reverse strand, counting down.
TATCTAATGAGGAGTAACATGTCAGTACATATACAATTGACTACGATTCGACTGACTGATATTATGTGCATCTCAATTCATCCTCAGTAAGACGAAGGGTGTTTGAGGAGAGTCTAGGCGAAGCGAGTCAGCATAAACGCGTTCCCGACTCGATATCAGACTCATAAATGCTTACGCCGCCGTCGATCAAAACAGTCTCGCCGTTGACATACCAATTAGCGACAAGGAAAAGGGCCAGAGTTCCCATATCACGACGCGTCCCACCAGTAGGAACAGTGGGTACCTCAAAAGCGATCTTCGTTCCCGGTTTGAACTGCGATACGCCTGACTCGTCGGCAGACCCTGGTAGAGACATCTATCGATGCTCGTCAGCGCCGATGTCAGCATTGCAAAGTGCGAAGAGAAATCTACCTCAGAGGGGAAGAGACCTGCCATGCTAATTAAATGTGTCGAAAGACCAGTCTGTTTCGCAGCTTACCAGGCGCGATTCCATTGACCCTGATGCCAAGTGGGAGTAGTTCGTGAGCAAGACTGGAGGTAGCATGCCCGATAGCACTTTTGGAAAACATGTATGGGTAGGAGAATCCCGCGGTAGCTGCGTCCTATCGACATGTCACGCCTGATGAGCCCAGGTTCGGATCAAGTCTTCGAGCGGGTTATACCTTTGTCCATCCGTTCATGCTGCTGGTCATGATGACCTGAGGAACAAATTTCTTCGTCGCCGGGTCTTCCGAAAGCTTCCATTTCTCCAAAAGGGGTAGAAACGCAAAGGTAAGCCAATAAGGGCCCACCGCATTGGTGTTCAAGACGTTGTTGAAGTCGTCTTGAGATATGTCGTCAAAGAATTTTGAAACGTATTCCGAGGCAGAGGCTTCGGAAGGTGTTTTGAATGACCCGGTAAGAATCCCTGCGTTGTTGAAGAGAACAGTGACATGTTGTTCTCGTTTGCCTACTTCAGCAGCTAGGCGTTTTGCTTCGGACTGTCCAAAGAAAAGTTTATGATTAAACGGAACAATCGCGGGTATTTCGTACATACCTTGGATCTGATGTCGCCTTCGAGACCGTACATTCTTCCACCTCCTTGAATCTTCGCTGCGGCTTCATTGTACAATTCCGCGGTCCTATGCCGAGAGGTCACAATTAAGCAGAGTATATTCTGGGGGGGGACCTACCTATCCAGATCAGCCTGTTTGGGCCCAACGATGTAGACGGTGGCGCCGTTGGTGACCAGAGTGGAACTGATCATTAGCCCGATTCCCTATGTCAACCCAAAATAAGTCAATTAGCTCGATTATTTCGCATTTTCTAGACTCCCGAGTGCTCACGGTGCCCCCTCCAGTGACAACAGCAACGACCCCCCGCAAATCGAAGATGTTGCTGGCGCTGAGTTCGTTCAAGGACAGACTCGACATGGTGGTAGACTTTCAAGAAGTATGAGGAGGATCTATGACGTAATAAGAATGTCTTTTATCTGTAGCTTTCAGACCCACCACGGCCCCGATATTCAAATATTTACGACCCACTGCGGTACCGGGATATCGCAATTTCCAATTGCGAAGGCACCGACGGCAACACATTGAAACTTGGAATCTCGAAACAGGGGAACCTGCCTGAATGAAAATTGTGCTCACCAGAGCTAGCTCAGCCTGAGTCAGACTTAGACGGCTCTTATGTGGAGGCGATCGTACTAAGATAAATTAGGCCTGTAAATTTGCTGTAGATTATAAGATACATCTAGAAGATAGAGGTAGGACCGTCTATGAAGTGCTAGGACCTTGCCTGGAAAACTTCGAAGAAAGCTGTGTATTCATCCGGAGTCATCAGATCATGATCCTCTTCCGTCACCTTTGAATACGGTATGGGTGCGCCATTGACTAGAAAACGTGGGTTAGTGTGAGACTAGGCCGCGAGTGTGATAGACGAAGACGCACCGTAAACGATGGGATCATCCTCAGCCGCCGCCCCCGGGTCTGCCATCATTTCAAAGTCCTCCTCGGGCGCTGGAGCTCCTCCGTTACTGTAACCGTTGTACGATGATTCGACGAGTGTTTCGCCGATTTTGGCAAGTTTGGACTTCGAGTTTGCCGTGCCTTCGTCTTCGACTGACCGCGAGCGTTTGCGATAGTCGTTCAGCGAGTCCAGGTACTCGACCGACGGCTTGCGATCCTCCTCATCATCATCCCCAAAGTCGTCGAAGTCCGCACTGCCGGGAACACTGAGGCCCGATGGAGTAGCCTGTGCCGATGCGGCCTGCGAGGCTGCTAGAGATGCGTAGTATTGATCATAATCTGCATCCAAGAAATGCATGAGAGGCCAAGTATGCAAGAGACAGTCGTAGACTCACAATCTGACTCGTGATTGATCACTGGCTTGATGTCCTGGATAACATTCACCTGCGGTATTGAATCCGGCCGTGCACCCACCACACCTAACCCCCTGAGGATATCGTCGTTAGAACTAGGAAGTGCATTGGCAACAGCCGCCTCTGCTCTCGCGTGCTCTTTCACACCCAGCGCAGTCAAGTCGCCTGTGATCGTGCTTTTCAAATGCCATGCGGGAAGTGCGTTCTGCTGCCGTTTCACCTCCGCCTCCGCCTCTCTCTCCTGCCGTCTTGTAGCCTCGTCCTTATCGGTGGATATCATGACACCAATGCCGTCGTCCTCCTTTTTGTTCGGGTCCGAACCAGCTATCTTTAGGCCACCACCTGCCTGTGCAGATCGCTCCTTGTCGGCATCCGACTGATGGCTCTTCACCCATGCCGCAACATCAAACCTGGAAAAGGGAATGAGCTTTTTTTATGGCAGTCATTCGAGGAAGAACGTACGGTGGAAGGACCATCTTCTCACTCTTCTGCAGCCCAGCCCGGATGAACCGCATCTGGTGATTGAAGCGCTGCATCCGATCTTTGCTTCCCAAAACACTCTCTGCGTTCTCATTGTCTACGACCTCTGCGTGGCATATCTCGCATATAAGGGCCTCTCGAGCAAAGTCCATCAATTTGTCGACTTCGAGTGGGGTATAGGAAGCTTTGCACTGGGGGCATATGTATCCTTTGTTGTCGAGTTCCTAGATACACAAGTGAGTCATGAATGCCATGGAAAGAATGCAAAAGGGGCGTACATTCCGAAGGGTGGAGTCAATTTTATGTCGCATTTTCGCTATCCGCCACTTTACAACATTGCAGAAATGCTCGTAGTCGAGGTAGTAGTACTGTCTTCCGACAGCGCGTTGCGCACCCTCTTTGAGCTCATTCTGTCGGTAGCTAGTCATGGCAGGGGTTGGTCGTCAGCTAAGCCGCCCACAAAGAGAAAAATGCTCTCTCGCCACGCGATTCAGCAGGACACTAACATTTTCACCAAAGAGTCATTCGACAGCACGGCAATGACCTTGTTCAGCTCCTTGGGCTGGAGACCCATTCTACCGGCTAGATCATCGTCTTTGAGACTACGAACAGCAACAAATCATCAGGTTTAGGAATGACCGTCAAGGGTTAAGTAAGAATGCAGAGGCAGTGTTCAGCACGCTGCTAGACATGCTGCAGTGCAGAAACTTACACCGGATGACGGGCAAGCTGATCCATGATGATGGTGAACTTGGGCTCGTAGAATGCCCTGGAGACATGCTGAACGAGGAGACGAAGAGTTTCCTGGTCTTCCTTGGTTGCCATTCACGCCCCAAGGGCACGAGCAGTCGTAATAAGCCAGTTGGTACGATGTCAAGCCTGAACTTTGGAGAGAATGAGCTCGAAAGGACTGGAAGAAGAACCAAAGTGGTGGTCAGAGGGAGACCAGCGGACTTTCAACGTTTTCGGCTTCGAGATATTTTCTGTTCAACCCAAATTCAAACCACCAGCCAGCCTCCAGGTCCCCTGTAGTCCCCTGCCTTGATTCCTTAAACTTCTATGTCTCCAAAACGAACCGACCGAGAAACGAGGATCGCTGTATTCTTACTGCTGACCCAGTAACGTCTTGCTTGCTCACTGAGTCATTGAGTCACTAGTGTGAGCCATCTTCAAGCTGTTCAGACTACTCATGGGACCGTATATTCATGCTATTCATCCTCGCCAGAGTTTCCGAGAGCAGTTTAAACAGTAGTCTCAACGCAAGCACTGGTACTGATCACTGAACTCGCGGAGGACACAAATGCGACCTGATCTGAAAGCCCAACTTACAGTTGCTTGTCCGACCACCACGAACCTGTCTTGGCCTGCAGTCCATACCCTTTGCTCACTCCCCAATCTCGACCAACTGTGACCCCAGTCTATTTTGTGATGACTGCGTTTTTCTGTGAGTCTTTTCCCCTGCCCGTCTTCGGGGTATCGTGACTGAATGTGTCCCGTAACTGCGAATTCTGTTTTTTCTTCATTGCACGTATACCAGTTTAAAGGATGGCTGCCAATGTGACCCCGGAGTCTTATCTGCACAATTCGACACCGCGGCACCATGAGGTGTATCACGATCGTGCTCATACAGCTGGACGATATCAGCCGAACTCTGACCACTGACCCAGGATAAATGATCAAGACAGTATCCATTCACGACCATATTATCATCATTATGTGGACTCGAATGGTGCACAAAACCTATTCGTGCTTTAGCCCATCCGGAAACTGATACAGACCCAACTATCTACGTGCGCGTTGGCGTTAAAATAGAAACGCACACTCGGTCTTCATCCTGTTTCTGTACCATGTACATTCTAATTCATTCAATTCCCACTTGCATGTTGGCACCCTGTCGGCCTCTTCTCGCCCTGTAGTCGATTGAAAATATGTGCGGGATGGAACACCTTAACGTCACTCCCGTTGCTCAGGAAGAAAGAAAGCGGGCAAGAAGCTTCTTGACCATCTAATTATTATACATACGACTGACTATAGTAAGTTGACCAGCGAGCGAGCGCTATGTCTACACGTTTTGAAAGTTTCTATGTCTACCGTCAGACTCTAGTATCTACACACAATCTATACTCTAGTGATGAGTTCATTCAGAGTACTCAGAATTTACTGTGGCGTTCCCGCAACCTTTTCATCAGCTACCTTCTTCCTTACGTCCTTTGTAGCACGCTTTGATCTCTGTCTGATCCTCTGCCCATACTTGAAGAAAATGAAAGGGATCGGCGCTATCGCCACTGCGACGAGAGCGAGCACCAATCCAGCCCATTGGAAACCCATATTGTGGAACATCGCATCGACGAATAGCGGCACGGATGCCCCGACTTCCGAACGCAGGAGGGTCTTGGCAGCCATCGCAGATGCAGCGTAACTGCTGTAGCTGTCGACTATGTAGGAGTTGGCGGAGATGTAGATAATGATCAGCGCAAAGCCAAACATGAAGCCAGATATGCAAGGAGCTAAGAGAATGCCATGAGTTGTTGATCTATGATCTTGAATAAGGAGGTTGGGTAAAATGGCGAACCTATCCAGTGGACGTGCGCGTAGGCCCCGGTGAAGGCAAAGATGAATAAGGCTAGTGGTAGTGTGCTATACGTATGTATATAGTGTTAGAGCCTTGTGCATCCGAATAAGAGGAAATGGCCACGTACATGGCTCCAAGCATCATGGGATAGAGCCTAGCTTCCGGATACAAACCATGAGCAGTCACCTTGCTGTATATACGCTCTTGGAATGGCATCAGGCACATAGCGAAGAAGATACCCAGCTAAAACGATCAACGGTTAAGTAACCTTTAATTATTAGCGGAGGAAAAATGACATGCCATGATACTGATGAAAGTTACACCCGTCATGCCATTGCTGAATCCACGGATATCGCTGAACGCGATAGGGAAGGCGAAGAAAAGTAGGTCTGTCCGACGCCTCGAGTCTTAGTTGGTGAAATCAAGCAGTGCGTGGGAGAACTCACACAGAACGCTGTATATGAATGATAGGTCTGGACAACTCGATGAACATTGAGTCACTAGAAGAGAGACGCAGGATGCTTACAGCAGGTCATAAAGCCTACAATAGGCTCGGTGAAGAGCATGATCATAGGCCGTAGCAAAGCGATTTTAATGGCTTCCTTGGGCGGTAAACGTTCAAGTTCTTCGATAGTATGATGGTTCGGGTTTCCTGTATCCTTGCGCAACTTCGCAGCCTTGCGACGGAGCAGAACCGGTGCCAACGTTTCAGGTATAAACAACGTGAGGAAAAAGCATGTTCCGGTAAATATGAACAGGACCCAGTCTGTCATAGTATAAAGCTACGTTAGTCTGGGGTTGTATTGCGAAAAACGGCTTTAGCTCACAGATCCATCGCCATCCAGCCCTTTCACCGATCCAGGAGCCGAGCAGCGGGCCTAAACAGGGTCCCATGCTGCATTTTCACGGTGAGTAAACACTTTATAGTTAAACGACTACACACTTACAAGATAGCAAACGAGAATGTGGCCATCGGGATCCCGCGTTCCCTGACACTCCAGATGTCAGCGACACTATAATATGTGATTAATGTTGCGTCCCTGATGCTCTACTTGTAAAAAGATATATACCTTCCGCCAACATTGCAGATGGGCGCAGAGGCAGCTAAGCCTGCAAGCTGTCGGCCAACGACCAGAGTGGCAGCGTTTTTCGCAAGTGCACTCGGCAGAGTGAATACGAAAAAGAAAAGCATGCTGATGCAGTACATCGGCTTCCTTCCGACGACCTCTGACATCGGCGCAAAGAATAACGGCCTAGTAACATGGTGTGTTATTAGAAAAACGATCCCTGTCGGTACAGGTATTCTAATGCTCACCCGATACCAAAACCAATAACGAAGCAGGTGACTGTGAGATTCACAATTTCCTGAGAGGTATTGAGATCGACAGCGGGACTCTTCATGCTACAGAAACATTAGTACCATCATTGGGAGGCGAAGCATGAGTAGAAGATACTTACTCTCCCGTCACAATGGAGCTTCCAATGGCAGCCGCCATACAAAGAAATGCAGTTGTCAGAGTTATATACCTGTTGCGCACATCGAGCATATCGTAAGATCAATTCTGATGTTAAATTGCTCTGCACACTTTCACTCACCACTTCCTGGCCTTTCCCCATTCCCGAGGATCCTCGCCGGCACCTTTCTCGAATTCGACGATATGTATTCCCCGATGCTCATAAGCGGCCTCGAGATCTTTGACAGTTGTGGGTTCGGCAACATTGAGAGTAGATCCACCTGCGCTTTTGGTTAATGACAACGGTCCCTCATGCGCAAGCTCGCGATATTCATCGTCTTGAGCAGAAGAAAGTGCAGGAGGAAAGGAAAATTCCGCTTCTAATGGTTCGGAAGGCATATGGAGTGAGCCAAGGGGGGATCTAGAGTTGTGGAAAACTCGGAAAATACCTAGTTCTTTTATACCTCATCGACGGCACGACCGCCTCAAAGAAACAACATCTTATGGTGGTAGAGTGCAACGTTCAACCGTGTTCGGCACCTCGGCGGACTTTTCGAGGGCCGAGGCGGAGATTTAATGCAAGGCCGCAAGATGCCGATATATAACTTTATCCCGCCGCCAACCCGACGCTGCCGATGCTGCGCTGACTCCTGAGGCCGCCGGGCTAGGTATGACTCTAGACTGTTGAACGTTGACTTGTGACTCCAACCTCCAACTTCCTGACTGCATGCCTCAAAAGCTCTCACCAAGTCCACGGGAGAATTGGCCCTTCTGTCCTTGAAAAACAGCGGTCATTGGCACTCTCCTGTTTACTACTGACCTCGCCAGAGCGTCAGACTTCTTCCATTATACAATTCTTTCGACATGTTACGACATACACTTCAGTCCTACGACTTTGGTCTGACTGGTTCTGAAGCAACTTTGCTCAAATCTGATGAATTCAAACGCTGGTCTGAGCCTCCTTGCACGCCCTGACTCTCTTCTATGGTGGGAGAAGGTTCTAGGTGAGACTCCCGCTTCACGAATGGTGGCGATTCATCACGTACTGTAGATAGATTCGGGACCCTCTTTGGCCTTGGCTTGGCCCTGCATGTAGTACATAGCTCCTGCAGAAATGGTGATGGCAGTCAGGCAGGCGACAGCCTACAACAAGTGATTAGACAGGTCGAAAAGTGCGAGTCATGCCAGACCTACAACACCAGAACCACGGCGGCTTGATGTGACGCTCATATCCTTGAGAGTGAAGTTTAGGTGAAGTTTGCGGTAGAAGTTGAGTACGATGGTGGTTCAAGCTCAAGTTCAAACGTGGCTAAGACGCTTGCCAGTTTGAGGCGGCGGGGAACCACATGACGTCATACAAACAAACCTCTCAGTCAAAGCGGTTTGTTTTCGAGCAATCCTGCGGATTCCCCCTCCTGGTAGTTTACATAATGCTGAATCTGCCTAGCCTACATAACCAAATTACATATTCGCAGAGAACATGTTGATCGATGTTCGAGTAGCGCCGGAGCTACTAACCAACAAATTGTCCTTTACATGTCAAGTTAGCGGTCAGTCCCCATAGAGATACAGCAGAAAATTGAGAACTTACAGCACACTTGGAACCCAAGCCTAGTGAAAGCCATTTAGAATTGAGAGCCCTAACGCAACATGGGAACACATACCGGCGTTTCCGATCCAACCAGGCTCCCAGTATACTGTATACAAAACAAAGTCCGCCGATCAGAAGGAAGGTTCCTGAAATACAATGGTGACTCACCGATACCAGTTCCGTGGCTTCCACTGAGACCTGCTAAGACATTCTTGATATCCGTAATCTACGATGAGTCACAGTTAGAGTCGAGAGCAGTGGTGAAAGTAGTAGGGCAGGACGGCGAACCCATGTTTGTTGTCCCGCTGCAGATATGGGCACAGATGGTTCGGTTAAGGAGACTCCGGAGCATGTTACAGGCCAGTCCGTCTCAACGACCATTACATCCTGGAACGGTGCACGTAAGTCATATTCTAACGTTATGGATCGGCTGAAATACCTTGCCATACTTCGTCACTAGGGTTTGCAGACTTGATTTGAGGTTGGCTAGGGTGGCGCCGGAGTCATAGAAAGGATAGAACGAGAATCCCATGACGTCCACATCGACAGTCGAGAGTTTTCCTTGTAGAATGGCCTGGTTATAGAAGGAACTCATGGCAGACCCATTCCATCCATTGGCGAGGTGAACTACAATCTTGGTAGAGGAGGAAGCTATGGCGTGGTCTTCATCAGGAAATGAAAAGGAACAAGGACGATGTCATTCACCATCTCGTACGCCGCTAGCCGCAGAGTGCAACAACTCTGAAAGTGGTGAATAGCCATTGACGGAGATACGACCAGTGGGCCAAAGGAATCCGTCGTTGATCTCGTTCCCAATCTATGAAAGGCGACGATGCGGCATGCGGGGGTAAGTTCCAATCCGACAACCATTGAAGGGTGTTATGAAGCACCTGTATGAATTGGATCGGTGTTCCCTGGTTCGCGAAAGCCTTGACAAGGTCGTTCGTATATCTGGGGCAGATAAGTATATTTATAAGTGATCATGACGGGAATGAGGATACCAGATACGCAAACTCACGTGTATATTTTCGTATTCAATCCAGCAAGATCTGTCGGCCAACCAGAGGGAATTGCCTGATGAGCTGGATCAGCCCCTGGGGAGAATGTAAGCGTGGTCACTCGCATCTAAAGAGCACCCCAACAGAACTCACATGTGTCGCTATAATGCAAGTCGATCAACAACGTCATCCCAGCGGCCACAGCTCGTTTCGCCAGAGCCAAGCCATAAGTCAAGCTGTACTGCGAACTGCTTGTGCTTGTCCAAATACGGATTCTTGCTAGGTTCGTGCCGTGGTTTTTGAGAATTGTCTCGAATTTCGCGGCGGAGGTTCCGGTCGTGGAATCGGTGTACTTGATTCCAGAGTTCTCCAAGTTGACGAGCGAGGAGAAGTCAGCGCCGTGGTAGGTCAGCGCTTGAATAGGACGGATGCATGTTATGACAGAGAGGAGGAGGAGGTGTAGCAACTGCATTGTCAATGATGCTTTGGGGTGGGATGGGAGTGCTATAGAATCTCAAATTTATAGTGAGATCGTGGAGAGGCGGAAAAAATGTGGGAAGGATTCTTGCGTGTTGGAAGCAGATGGAACAGATGACGTGCGTATGAGACGCAGCAATAAATCCGGAGCTGGTTGAACCGCCTGTAACCACTCTTCGTCGCGGCGCGCTTGAGACAAAGTCATTGATAGCGCGGGCAACCCCGGGCCTTAGGGTTCGAAGACGGGGGCTAGTATGACCCACTTCTTGCAAGGCCTTCGAGTAAACGGTCATCCGGGACCCGTCATAAATGGCCGTCGCAATATCACGGGGGGCATGAGCACTTCAACTTGTATGTGGTCGATTGCTCGCGTGGTCGATCGACGATGCAGTCTAATCTAATATCTGGTCAAATGATGTAAGATTCTATAGGTGGGATATTATTGACGTACTGCCCGAATGAATATCCTCGCCCGCGACTGCATAAAATGGTTTGAGAAAATGATCAAAAATCTATAAATGTTCGTGCGCCACGCCACGTCGAGTTTGCTCGGGAAATGTACCCTGCTAGCAAAGGACGAGACACGAAAACGCCAGAAGCCGAGTAACCTAGAGAAACAATAGCTGATGCACAGAATTATGGGGCTTTGACCCCAAAACTCACAAGAAATTGACCGTGGGCTAAAAAGTTTATTTTGAGTCGTCGGACACACCACGAGAAAAAACCATCTCCATCGATCACGCGGCCCAGGCTGGAGTACTTATTGAAAGTCAGAAGAAGATCCGTTGAATGCGAGTCGGCCCTGAGACTTACTGTTCCTCCGGTGGACATGGCACGCGAGAGTAATTCGTCCTGGAATCAACGAGTCACAAGGAAATATTAGCAACAGTAAATCTTTCCGAGAATAGTGAACAGTGTCTGCTGCCAAGACTGCTGGGTTGTCACAAGGTAATATACGGAAGGGATGATGGTTTTGCGCTGATTTGTGCGGGATGATAGTTTTTGCCTGGTTTTTGCTGGCGATGGTAATCTAGCGGTGGTATTTGGGTGGTATCCATGACGTGCATCGCAGGCAGGCAAGGCGCGCCGCGCGGGTCAAACCAGGACTGGGTGATCGATTCACCGGTAGCATTGTCTATAGGACATCGTTAACGTTTGCACGAAGGGGTTTTTTGCCCGTCAATAAGTATTGCGAGGAACCTCATCAGCGACCGTTTCATCAGCTGGATGTGCGATAGCAGGGGGTTCGACGTTCAAGGAGTATGTCCCCTACTGTGGGAGCTGGGAAAGTTCAAAGGTGTGCAAAACTGGCTTCAAGAAGCAGAGGTGAAACCTCTTCGCTAATTAGTGATGATGCGATGATTTTCCAAAATCGGAAGTCTGCCGCCGTGCTAATATTCCTCGATCGGTTCACGCGTCTGAAATCCTCGGCCGGATCAGCATACGAAGAAGGTAAGGGTCACAAGGTTTGACGACGCACATGCATGAGCCCCCTCCTTCCTGGGCCCCTCCATCAGGGACTGATCCGAGGGACTGAACACCGGAAAAAGAACCTGTGGACCCTGGTTGTCACTGAGTCACTTGGTCACCGGATGAGTTTTCAGGTCAAGACTCGACAAGCGCTTTCAGTATGCAATCTTGCAGCTGCTGGGTGTACAGGTACATGTTGGGTACATGCCGATTTGTGTACATACTGGGGGAGGTTTGAGCCTTGAAGTTGCAGTAAAAGGTTGCGAAATGCCCACGTGACAGAGGTTTACATCGGGGCGCATCGTCGTTTGGTGCAAACAGTGACACGCGAATCCAGAAAGACTCAGAGACACCGACT